>CM070552.1:6416520-6625829 GCA_036346405.1 Phyllostachys edulis
AGCTTAACCTCAAATTAACCTTATGGAGAATCTATAAGCCATAATTTCTCAAAATAATGAGGCTTCATTAACCGAAATTGCATGTCATAATCAGATGAACTTATGATGCATCTTTATAACAGATCGGAACATTCATAATTTGCACAACATTGCAATTGATATATTATACCAATTGAACTTGATGAACTTAAGATGATGAACTATCAGATGAGAGAACATAATCGATCTAGCACAATTACCAATTGCTCATCAGACAATATTGCTAATACCAGAACCAGCAAGAACTCGGGATGAATGAACAATCTATAAAGCAAAAACAAAAACTTAATATGCAAATTCTCTAGTGCAGAAGCTTTCTTCCCCAATTGCTCATAACCAACAAGGGCAAAACTAAAGATTAGCAGATCCCGTGCGGCCGCGCATGGAGAGTGGCTGGCCGCAAAGGAGAGCTCGGCGACACGGAGTCGCAGAGACCGGCGAAACCAGAGGGCGTGCGGCCAGCAGTGGAATCTTGAGGGTGCGCCGCGCACGCAGCGATGGCGACCGAAAGGCGCACGGCGTCGCCGAGGCGGCGGAACCGAAGGGCTCGACCGCACGCGGAGGCGGTGGAGGCCGAAACAGCACGCGGAGAGGCAGTGAGATCGGAGGGCCGTCACGTACTGATGCGGCAGCGGCGGTCAAGCAGATGTGCGAAGCCTCGCGGAGGTGGCGCTCGGCGAACGCGGAAGGAAAGCAGCGGAAGCCCGAAGAGCCTCAGCGATGCAACGCGCGGCGGCGGAAGCCCGGAGGTCGCGCTAGGCGCTGCGGAGGCAAGCGGCGGCAGAATCTTGAGGGGATGCAAAAACAGCCGAAGGGCATCTCCAGATGCAAACGCAGCATCGAAAGCAAGAATCGATCTGATGACGAACTCTCGACGGGTTGCAACACACACATATTTGCTCTGATACCAATTGTTAGAATTTTAATTTGATCTAAACCTGATGATCAAAACTAACAGGATCGCATATGTGGTAATTGCAACACCCATAAAATCTGTAAATGTGGAAGCGTACCTGATGACGATGCCATTGCCGATGAAGAATTTGATCTGAAATAGTAGATGAACAATTGTTCTATCTACCTAGGGTTTGGTCTTTCCCAGCAAGAGATAAGCCACAAACTCCAACTACAGATGGGGATAGGTGGTATGGCATGAGTTACCCTGCTGGGAGGACCTGACCCCTATTTATAGCCTTTTGGCATAGAATCCTATCCCGTCCCATAATTAGAGATAGATTCCAAATATGTCTCTACACAGATTTAAAATCTAAGTCCATATTTTCCTCAACAGATACTCGGGTTCTTAATAAATACTTTATTTGATCACTTTATATATTTGAGCCAACCAAAGAATAATAGATAGCCAATATGTATATTATCTCATGTAGGTCCACATTACGGAAATTAATCAAACAGTGGCATGTAGGGTTCAGCATCATGCACCGCACTGCAACGGATTGCTTGAGAACAATTGCACTACTTAAATCACAAAACATCGACTTATTTCGTTTTTTTTAAAAAAATTCTCATGTCATGTGTGCATGCACATTGTGAGCACGAACCAGGACACATTTCATGTAGAAGTAAGAAGAAGAGCTCACATACTTTGTCTGGCCGAAGAATGTTGCCCATTTTTATCTCAACAAGGTAGTCACCACCCGAAGCAATTCCTTCAACAGATTTTCCACTCTCCGCATAATTGAATCAATGACATAAACAGTGTAGATTTCATCACCTTCTGGTGAAATATAATATTGAAATTAAAATAAATAGAAGAAACATTGAAGAGGCACGTGCACGAGGAGCATACACTCAGACAGACACATGAATGATGTATATAAACGCTGACATATAGATCCAAATGCAACTATGCAATGACCCTAAGTATGACATGCTCTGCATTGATCGAGTAACACGGTACATATAGGTGCATGGCCGGATAACCGGGCTGTCAATCTAACTGACAAGATACTGTAGGTTAGCTACAGATAAGTTGCATATGCACAGCAGCCGTAGCTGTTACTGTAGAGAATCCGGCAAACTTTAAGGCTATCGTTTAGTGGCACGCGATCGACAGCGAAACCAAATCCAACCGGATGGATCGATCCCGAGTTCATGAGGTGCGCAAAGTGCTACGGATTGTAATATTTGGTGGTGTTGTGTACAAAGAAAGATAAAAACCTAATGTTTTTCGCAATGGATGTCCAATTAAACGATGAAAACTACAATTTACCTCCGCGGCAGCGATGGCACCATGTCTGTCGATACGCTTACTGACGGCAGTGTGCGCAGTGCAATGCATTGCAACCACCAATATTACTACTGCTCGTTGCGTCTTAAAGCCTTGACCATCTTTTTTTCTTTTTCGTTTTGACTCAGCGTAGGAGAGTGTTGCAAACAAGGAGAAAGAAGGTGTCAAAACAAGGAGCCGATCGAATGCCCGAGCGCGCTTTCATGTTTCTTGATAGGAATGTGGCTTTTTGAAGGTTTATGGGAGGAGGCATAGAGCGGGGCACACATTTTATGTGTATTGTAGTGTACTTCTAAAATTAGTAGACATCAGCATCAAATCTAGGACTCTTGGGTACATACCACGTGTCAGGCTATCAAATCCAACATAAAACGTGGGCCTGTGTTTTGTGCTTGAGCATGTACTGAATGATTGTGGGCTATTACTTTTGTTTGCGGCCTTTGGTCTTCGGCCCTTGAAAGCTCTGGGTTAATTTGAATCGCAGATGTTATTTTCCATTGAACACTTATCATTTTACCGTGTCCTGACATTTACAAGTAGCCCATCCGGTTTTTTTCATGCTGCTTGGGCACTCTCCGATAGGGCCTCCAAGCTCCAGCCATTTTTTTTCTCAAAAAAAAAACAAAACAAAAACTCCTGCCATTCGATTGGAATCGTCAAGTCTATTGGCAAAGAGCGGTCAAACCAATGTTTTAAAGCATGTCCGCTCGAATTACTCATTTTATTATTATTATATTATAAAAGAATGACCTGTGATAGTGAGTCTGCCATCTACCTCATCCTCTCTTGAGTTGGTGAGATTTTTAGATGTAGAGATAATTACCTTATGCGTATTTGTTTTTTTTAAGTTTACAACTCGTATACATGTCACGGCAGGCCCTATACTTTGGTGTTTGCCTCTTCGTCAGCACGCCATCTTCTACCTGCTCTCTGCTTCCTTTGCGATCGACTTCTTCCTCGATGTTGAGCTCGCCTGCCACCACCGGAGCTTTTCCGGTAGCACACCGTTGCCAGCCTCCCACAACTTATTCTGCACTACCTAACACCGATCAGGCGATCACGAAGGCCTAAGGCAATTATTTCTATATCTCTTATAAGTTTATAGCGACATGTCGACCACGTGACATGGTGAAAGGTTGTTCGGATCAGATCCAGATCTTCTGCACTACCGTAGAGATTCACTATATGAACAGTATTTCATAGCAATTGATCTTGATCTTCGATTTTTTTTTATCGGACAGTGAAAATCACTTTTAATGTTCATACAATACAATGTAAATTATCTGCATTGAATCCTTCGATTCAGAGGATCCCGATCCGTTTAGATCACTGCCTCCCGGTGCATAGCTCTTGGGTTGGGGTGAGATTTTTTTTCGTGCGTCGTCATCAAAGACACTTCTTTATTATTATTTTTACCTTTAGGCAAATGACAAAGACTATCTATATGCGATTGAATTGTATTCATTTTAGAACTCTAATTATCCGACCCCTTTCAGCAAAGAAATAAGATATTCCTTTTTTAACATGTAATAAGATACTGTTACAAGGATTGAGGTGTATTTGTTTTGTAACACTATCTACATGTGATCGAGTGTATTCATTTTAGAACTCTAATTATATACAGTTTCCCCAAGCATGGGTCGCTGATTCCATCATTTCCATGTAGCATGTTGACATGGGTACTCTAGCTGATGGAGGTTGCATACACCTGTGTAAAATTAATAATTGATGTTGTTACTACAAGACTCCATGATGTATTACTAATAATTAGGCAAAAATAACTCAGACTGTCCAAAAAAAATTGTTCTAGTGATTTTGCACCGATGTTTCCACTATTCTGTACTGACTGGTTTACTGTGTAAGTAGGACTAGCGAGAAACGGAATAAGTTAACCGGAGTCGAGAAGGGTGATCAATCATACTATTGAATTCATGTAGGCAGTTCAGGGTCAAATCAACAACCTTGAGAGACGTCAAATTGGATATCCAGCTTGTACGTACTAAGCAGCTGGTTTCCGCCTAGGTGCAGCTCTGAAAGTGTGGTTAGATTGTTAACCAGAGTAGCAACAACTTCATCCGTCATCCTATTGTACGAAACATGCATGCGAAAACTAACCGCGAAAACGGATTGCTCTAGCGGTGATGAACGCAGCTACATAACATGCATTGGGGTTTTTTT
The DNA here is from genome assembly GCA_036346405.1 of Phyllostachys edulis. NCBI lineage: Eukaryota > Viridiplantae > Streptophyta > Magnoliopsida > Poales > Poaceae > Phyllostachys > Phyllostachys edulis. Next base: position 6,420,989 of record CM070552.1, read on the forward strand.
GTTTTTTTGATAGAGATTGGAAGGAGAGATGGTGTTTGTAGATGAGTTGTGTTCATTCTTGAGAAAAAGGAAGCGCATTGGGAAGAAGAAGAAGAATGGCGTGGAGAGGATTGGCTGTGGTGAGTGGTTCGGCTGGAGGAACAAAGAAATGGACAGTGGGGTTATTGGGTTTTGGAGGAAACAATTGGCTGTGGGTTGCTCTCTTGGGGAAAGGTAAAATGAAAGGGGAAGGTGGCAGGGACCGTTCGGTTGGGAGAGCTGGGGGAAATAAAAGAGTTTGTAGTGAGGATTATGGTTGAGATGAATAGATGTGTTGAGGAGAAAAATAAGGATGGGTCGTGCTGCTACTTCTTTTCTTCTCTGGTCAAATCGCTTACACTCCCATGCATATGAAAACGAATTGCAGAAATGGGTTGGTCGTGCGATGATGATCGCAGTGGTATAACATGCATGATTTGGTTTTGTGCTTTTGGATGAGATTTGAAGGAGAGAAGTGAAAGGAGTTAGCAGGGAAGGGAAATAAGAGATGACAGGAAAAGAAGGGACATACAGGCGTCTCGCCTGTGGTCAGTCGGACCTGAAAAGAAAACGACGATGCTAATGCATGCATAATGACATGATTTTTGTGATGCATGCGAATCAAAAAAATCAACACAATATAACCTTTTAAATGTAGTCTTTTGAACAATTAAATTTAATATTACTTATTATTATTATTATTATTATGCAACTCTTTAAACGACTCGATTTAACTTTAAGGACAACCTTTTAATTAATTCGATTTGATTTTAAAAGAAATCTTTTACTTAAACATGGGAAAGGTTTAAAACACCGTCAAATATTTAATAGATTGCCAAATTAAATATTAACATCCCGATTTTGAAAATCGGAGTGTTACAATAGGGCACTCGGGACGGGAAGTCAGCACTCCGTAGAAATAATTTTTCGAGTGTTTTATAGTACACTCGGGAGATGAAGACGGGAGACAGTAGTAGTGCACTTGAAAATGGGATATCAACGCGGTCTGAACGAGGTTAAATAGAGTCTCGAGTGCATATGTCTTGTATACACTCGAGAGATAGATGACACTCAGGAGCATAGTAATCAGTAGCCACGCCTTTTTCCCCCGCCGCGCTCTTTTTTTGGCTTCACGTCGGTCCACCTGCTAACCCTGCTCACTCGATCGATCCCCAATCCCATGGAGTTCTCCCCTGCACGCCTCCCCCTCTACTACTCCCTCTCAGCCACACCACTCCCTCCAGCACCGCGCCTCACCGGCTCCTTCCCGACTCGGTTGCTCTCCCGTGCCTGATCGACGTCGCCCCATCGGCTCTCCCTCCCTCTCTCTCTCTCTCTGGCTCGGCCCCTGCTGCCGGCGCTCCCGCTCCCTCAGCCCTCCATGGCGCCACCGCTCGGCTCCCCCCTGCGTCTCCTGGCTCACACGCCGCCTCGCCTCGGCTGCCCACGGCATGGTGCCCGCCACACAGATCGCGGCTCTCTGTCTTGGCTCGGTCCGGCCTGCGCCACGCCTGGTCGGCTCGACCTCCGGCTGCCGACCGCCTCCTGACTCAGTGCTCCTCCACTGGACTTGATTCCCCTGCTTCCCCTTTTGATACCTCGTCTATCTAATTTGAGTTTTGATTATTGCCCTGATGTCGGTTACTTGTTGCATGTAGGTCTTATTGTGAAGATTGTGTTGCTAGGGTAGGGGTGGAAACGAACCGAGCCGGCTCGATCCAAGCTCATTCTGGCTCGGATGAACCGTGAGCTCGGCTCGACTCGTTTCGAAAACGACCCAGGAAAGGGGCTTGGCTCGGCTCGAGATGGGGCTCAGGCTGGCTCGAACAGCTCATGAGCCTAAGCCAAAAACAGCATCGGCAATTCAAACAAGCATTCATCCAACACTAACAAACTAAGAACATGACAATTGACAGCACATAAACAAGCATTCATCCAAAGAAAAACACAGAAACAAGCAAATCGCAAGATCAAGCTCCTTCTTGATCTCATCTAATCCATCCTGGGCTCCTGAGGTCCTGCGGCAATCACCAACCAAATCCATCCTTGAGACCTTGACTAGTGGATGAATCGGATCTGGGAGGGGGCAAGAGGATGTGGATTGCACGGCCGTGGAAGAAGCAAAGGGTCGCTGCCGGGGTGAGGTAGAGGCAAAGGAGAGCAGGGATCTCGTCGGCGTTGGGGCAGCTCCACGAGGCGATGGCGTCGTCGAAATTCGAAGGCGGCGGCGAGGGCGTCGGGGCAGCTACACGAGGTGACAGCGTGGTCAGAGGTGGCAGCGAGGGCGTCGGGGCTCTCCGTGAGGACGGAGCGCGGCGGCGGGCTAGAGGTCGGGGATGGGGCGATTAGGGATCGCCGGATCGGGAACGGGGGGCAGGCCGCCAGGGGAGAAAAGGGAATCGGGAGTCTTCGGGACGGTCCGGGATGATTGGGTTGGGGTTGAGGAAATGGGGATCAGGTGGTGAGTGGTGTGACTTTATCCTCGGGGCGTCGGGCGACAGGGGCCAACTGGGCTTTTGGGGGAATCGCTGGCCTTCGTGGGCCGAGCCAAATTTGGCTCGCGAGCTGGCTCGGACTCGGCTTGTTTCCTTCGCGAGCTGGATAGGGGGCTCGGCTCGGCTCGAAAATTCACGAGCTTGAACTGAGCCGGCTCGACTCGCAACGAGCTCGAGCGGGTTCGCGAACCTCGAGCTATTTTTCCAGCCCTATGCTAGGGGATGTCGGTGCCGAAAATGGGGATGAGAAAAGTGAGCAGCACCAACCATTTTTCTCCATGTGCCAGCCGCTTCGCTCCGTTGTAAGATACTAAGCTATACTTATGTTACTGTATAGATTTGTGGTTCTAATGTCTTGCCATTTTCTCGAAGACACCTCATGTGTTATCATTCACAAGTTGCTAATTCGGCTGTGTGGTCTCCCTGCTTGTACTTACAGAGCTTTTTGAATTCTTGGGATGAGGTTTGTGCTCCAGCAACCAAAGACCATGAGCGCAATGAGAGCTAGTGGCTCCTATAAACATGAGATTTATTGACATTTTGGTCTTTAGCAGCTTGTAATTATTTTGGCATGCCTTTTCTCTGATACAGAGTGACTTGTATTCAATGGATGATGAATACACACTGGCTGCAACTTGTTTTCCTGAAAATAAGCAGCCTCAATCTGAGGTATGTGCTATTTGCCTTCAGCCTGTATTAAAAAGTTTGGTTGTACCAGTGAGTTTGTTTGGGATGATGTTTAATAAGTGGTATAGATTCAAATATTATTAAAATCTACACACCAGAACCTGTGTAATTTTGCTAACTCTTAAAATTTAAAGTTTAATTGATCAAGTGCCATTTACATTATGGCCAGCTCATGTTCAATTATAATGGTATAGGGCATCTCTGCATGGAGTTTTGTTGTGTTTAGAAGTTATGTAATTCTTGTCTTTATGTTTTTTATTGCTATTTTAGGATTACATTGATTCGCCAGATGGGGAAACGAATCTGCAGTCAAAACCCCTTAGCACAGAGCAGCCCAGTTCCAATGTAAGTTTCCCCCTTATAGATTTGTATTTCTATCTCAAGCCGTTTGCTGGCATGTGACCCAATTATGTGTGCTTGACGGTAATATGGTATACAGATGTAATCTCGGACTAAAATATATATCCAATTATACTCTTGGAACTGCAGTTATTAGGTGTCCAAAGTTCCCTAATGTTATTGTTGGGTGGTGTTGCAGGATGCAATAGATATATGGGGCGTGGAAACTGCGCAGCAGTCGTTGCCCCTTCTTAACAGCAAGCAATGCAACTCAAATGTAAGTGGCTTCATACCTATTATGTTAATACCATTTTTATGTGAGATTTCAGATTTGATCTTTCCTTACATTAAGGCATCTGTCTCGATGAGTTCTTCTGGTTAACAGAGTGGTATTAAACCTTGTGACACGGAAGATAAACAACTTTCATTGTCTTTTTCTCACAGCAGGCAACTTCAATATGTGGTACGTAATATCTTCAGCACTAAGGTTGATATGTTGTAGTCATGATTTAGGATATATTCATTGTTATGCTTTTTCGTTATGATTTAGTCATGGTAAATAAGAGGGAGGTCTAGAAAGGAGGTTTATTAATACCATCAAGCTAACAGATTCGGCTTCTGTGAAATTTTGACGGACAATTATATATGTAGAAAGAAAGAACTTTGAATCTTACTACAGTTTCTACCTTATTTTCCTTTTGGTCAATCTAAAACATCATAGTCTCCTAAGCATTCATTAATTTTGCTTCAATTGCCTTGCTTTTCCGCAATGCTCGATGGCCGGTTTTGTAGGTAGACTGCTAAAATGTTGTTGAGCTTACAGAGTTACAGTACAAGGAGATGGTAACTACTACGGTACAGGAGTGAGGAGCCAGGGAACCAAAACTGATGACAATGTAGACGAAGGATGGTCGGCTCAAGCTGTTAGCTGTACAGGGATACATCTGACATAAATACCGCTGCAGAACTAAGAAAAAGGCTGACATAATTCTTTTAGTTTTATGGTGAGCAAGAACTTTTTTAAAGAACACAGAAGGGGCAATCCTATTGATGCCAGTGAGTTGTTGGCTTCAAAGATTGAAATAAATATCTTTTGGGTGGGGTTGTTTACTCTATGGATGTATATCGACTCCTCATAGCAGTCTGTATTTAGTCTAAAATCTGAATATTGTGCTGAGTATGAGGAGTATATATGTGAATATTGTATTGTGAACTCGAACATTATGTAAATCTTGTCGAATCTATATATGTAATAATTTTGTGGCTAATTGGTGGTATTTTTCTTGTTGCGGAATATATGGTATGTTTGATTGCTAAGTTTTCTGTTAGCATGGTTCAAAATGAAACGCATTATACGTACAAATTCAGTGCATATGTTGTTCGGGTATTTTCCGAGTGTTCTTGGTTGACATACACTCGGGAACAACCAACTATTCTCGAGTGTCCTTGGTTGACATACACTCGGGAAAATAGTCCGTTAATTTCCCAAGTGTCCTTGACTGACATACACTCGGGAACAACTAACTATTTCTGAGTGTCCTTGGTTGACATACACTCGAGAAAGTATTTCATTACGGTGGTTGAACCCGTTGTGCCAACTATTCTCCCCAGTGTTGGATGTTTCCCGACTGTAAATCCGAACACACAGCAAAGTTATTTCTCTCGAGTGTAACTCTCGGGAAACCAGTTTTCACCCGACTAAATGATCCCGAGTGTTTTTTTCCTGACAGCCGACCTTCGGGAATTAGTATCCCGAGTGTTTTTGGTATTTTTCTGAGTGTTTCGGGCACTTGGGAAATTAACTGTTTCTGGTAGTGTCGCATCATCTTCAACTCAAACAAGGACTTGTTAATGTATACGAAGAGTCGTTGGTGAAGAGTCGTTGGTGAAGTTGTCTGCTGTTGAGGCAGTTGTCAAAGTAGAATTGCCGATGAAGAAGATCCGGAAGCGGCATGCTCCAAACTCGGTGGAGCAGGTCCGAACAGAAAACGTTGCTGCAAAGGGTCGTCCTCCATCTTGACATGCACATGCGGTGGATTGAATCGCCGAGTGCACGTATAGATCAACTCAATATCAATTAATTTGGAGACACTCGACTTGATCGATCGGATCAACAAAATCTAGACCACAACGATTTGGTGGCGCATCCCCTAGGAGATTACATGGCCTTTCACAGGGGCAGCGCGTAGCAGAATTTTGGTGCTGGCTAGGAATAGGTTCAGATACGGACCGCTTTGATACCAAGAAGGTAGATGAAATAACCAAAATAATTGTTTATTGTATTGCTTGAACCTTGTAAGCATATATATATATATATATATATATATATATATAGTATAAGGTGACTTGGAGATCAAGTCAAGAGATATGAAAGGTTACTAGAGATGTGGAAGGAATCATATTAGATGGTGCGCGGTCAGCAAATCTCCACACCACCACAGCAGTCTGTAAATTTTGTAAATTCAGCGCGGTGGCCGTGCGATGGAGACATTATTTCTGTAAATTTTGCACGACGAGTGTTAGTTTTGCTAATACACCGGCAAAAAATGGCCGAAAACTCAAGGCCGCACCTGTAGATGCGCTTAACCTGTACATGCAGCATCCCTAGCCTAGCTGTGGTTCACGCGGGTCACCAATGACTGAATCGCGTGTAGGCGGTCTAGCTTGGAAACGGTCGAGCCCATCCGTCCATCCACGCGACACACACACACACCGTCCTAACAACTACGTAAGTAATACATCTCCACGCCACATTATCATTGACTGGTTCGCAGTCAACAAGAGGCTTGAATAATCAGGTCGATGTTGCGCGGTCAGCGAGTCTCCACGCCGCCACGGCAGTCTGAAAGGAAACCGCACTCCCCACCTACAGGCTACAGTCGCACTCGGAACTTTTTTTATTAATTAACATTTTTTAATTTTTATTTTAAAGTTAATCCTCGCGCACTTTATTTCCAATTCTGACCCCTTTGGTCACGCCACTATCCATACGTGACAAAACAACGCTGTCACGCGGTAGAATAAGTTCGCTAAATACACTTTTTGTTTTACCACTGGTCATGACGTGACCAAACAACACTATCACGCCACAGGTGGTGGTTGACAGCGTCGTTTTATCACGTCACAGGTGATAGCGTGATCAAAGAGATCAGAATTAGAAATAAAGTACGTCGAAGATTAACTTTAAAATAAAAATTAAAAAAAAGCTAATTAATAAAATAAAAATTCGTCGCACTCGCCCTCGTCCTAAAAAACCCACCTTGAAAACGCCCACCGGCCACCACAAAAGAAGGGGAAAAAAAGCCCATCAAAAACACGAGGAGAGGAAAGGAGTAGGAGGAAGAAGAAAAGCGCCCCCTCCTCCCGCCCTCCCACCACCGCGTCCGCGTGAACTGCTGCTATTTAAGTATCGTCGAATCAGCCTCCTCCACACGGTTCTGGGACCAGTACGGGTGATTTCGCTGCTGGAAAATCGATCGTGATCGAGGGGCAGAAACCGTGGGAGGGAGGGGATAAAAACAAGAAGAAGCTCGTCGCTCCTTATCCCCCACGCATCTCCCGCATATCCGCCTCCGCACATTCCTTGCCTGCGAGGCAGCAACTCCTCGGAGCCTCTCCTCTCGTCTTTGGATTTTTCCGCCCATCCCACAAGATTTTCTCCCTCTCCTTCCCTTCCTTCTGCGTTACCAGTGCTGCTTCCCTTCTTTCTTTCTTTGTAGTGTCTAGTCCAAGAAGAGAGAGAGAGAGAGAGAGATTTTGGTTTTGGTTTTGGTTTTGTGGCGGAAGGGTTGGAAAACCCAGATCTTTCTTGAGGCCGGATTAGTTGGGGAAACCGGATCTTTTCTCGAGTGGGAAAATGTCTGTGCTCGCCGATCTCTTGATGGGGATCTTCCGCAAGCCAACCCTCGACGGGGTCGCCCTCGAGCTCGCCGCCCTCGCCGCGCCGCTCTGGCTCGCGGCGCTCGTAGGCCTGCTCCTCGGCTGGGCCTGGCGCCCAAGGTGGGCTGTCGCCGTCGTCGGCGACCAGGACCAGGCGCCGGCGGGGCCTCCTGTACAGCCGCCGCGTGCCGCCACCGAGGACTCCAGCCGCAGGACGATTGCCGTCGTGCCAAGGTGAGCCACACGCGTTTCTGGAGATTTTGTCCTCAATTGGACGCGTTGGTGTTTCTAGTTCACTTTACCTGAACTGTGTGCAATATAATGTGGTGTAGAGCTGAGGTGACTTCTGCGCCGATGGGGGATGGATTGGCGGTGAACACCGCAGATTTGATGCACCTCCGCCGGCTGGTCGAGGAGAAGGACGGCGGTCCGCCTTGGATTCACATGATGGAGCGGACGTTGCCGACCATGAGGTACCAAGCGTGGCGAAGAGATCCTGAGGTATGCAGTCTTCGTATATTTTCTACCTATAGTTCAATTGTGAGTCGAGTGAATGCATAATTGAAGGATTTTGTGTCCCAAATTAATTGGATGTTTAGAATCCAACAGCATAGGCGTGTGAGTGCGACTTTTAACAATTACCAACAGCGTAATGAGATTGGATGAGTGTTAGACATGGAAGATGCAGGAGCCAAGGATTTAACTTAAGTGTTTGGGTGTTTTGTTTCATTCCAGAATTGTCCGCCTCAGTACCGCAGTAGCACAATCTTTGAGGACACGTCGCCAGAAGTTGTTAGGGATTTCTTCTGGGACGACGAGTTCCGGATTAAGAACAGTTGGGACGACATGCTTCTTCAGCACGAGACATTGGAGGAGTGCACCAGGACTGGAACAATGGTCGTTCGGTGGGTCAGGAAGGTGAGTTATTTGCATCACATCTCCTGTACTCTTTGTTCTAAACATGACAAAGTGTATAAATATGTTTTGCTTATACCAGATGCTTTCGCTTTGCAGTTTCCATTCTTCTGCAGTGACAGGGAGTACATTATCGGTCGCAGGATTTGGGCATCTGGAAAGACGTTTTACTGTGTAACCAAGGTATGAGACGAAATAGTATGCCTTTAGCTGTTTGCATACTAGTATCAAAGCAAATGTCTAGTTCCAGTAACTTTTACATGTATCATGTATGCGTAGGGTTCCTTTTGAGCAACGGTTTGAGCTGGATTTTTTTCTTCTTTTTGATGGGAAAGTTTGAGCTGGATTTGTTGCTATCTGTTCCATATGTATGACGTGCTATTACGTGCTGCTTTCCAAGGGTTTTTTTTGTAATCGCTAGACTATTTGTATTAGTGCAACCAAAAGTAGTATGAGTTTGAGCCTTGTTGTTTAGGTTATTCTGTATTCTCAAACCATTCCACACACAGTGATCGAGATGCTTGCCCCCATACGTTTCAATCTTCTGTGTTTGTCCACAGGCCATAGTAGAGTTGCACATGATAATGGCATGATTTTGTCGATTTATAACATAGTTTAAGATGCCACCTTTTTTATCCCCTGCCAGCTGGTTATCAGAAGAGTGGCAATCATACCTGTCTTTCTATCTATAGTTTCTTATAGGCATCTTGGTTACGTCTAGTTACAGATAGCTGTTGCTTACTCAAATGCTGATTTATTTAGGTGAATTTGGTCATTAAACTTCTACTGTAATATTTCAGGGTGTGCCTCGTCCCTCTGTTCCAAGGCAAAACAAACCTCGTCGTGTAGACTTGTACTACTCAAGTTGGTGCATCCGTCCAGGTACTAAAGTGTTTCGACCATATGTTCCTCGTCATGTTTATAGGATAACAAATTTTGCCAGGCCAATGAATTTACGCTTGTTCTTTTTTATCAGTTGAATCAAGAAACGGTGATGGTGCAATGACCGCATGTGAGGTGCTTTTGTTTCATCATGAAGACATGGGGATTCCATGGGAAATTGCGAAGCTTGGTGTGCGGCAGGGGATGTGGGGCTGCGTCAAACGGATAGAGCCTGGCCTGCAGGCATACCAAATTGCAAGGACCGCCGGTGAGCCCCTTTCAAAATGTGCTGCCATGGCACACGTCAACACAAAGTTTGATGCCGATGAGCTCATCACTACAGAAGACAACACTGAGGCCAGTTCAACCAGCAACAGCACTGAAGCTGAGAAACCAAAGCACTGGACAGGCAACATACCCAAAGCCCTCCTGATAGGTGGCGCAGTTGCCCTGGCTTGCACCTTTGACCATGGATTATTGACCAAGGCTCTCATATTCGGGACGGCAAGAAGGTTTGCAGGACCAGGAAGGAGATAGAAATCAGACACCAAAGAGCAATATTGCGCTTATCATCTTGTGATGCTATGCACAACAGAGCAATGCTATTCAGTATTTCAGTTTAGATATGCTCATGTTGCAGATAAGGACTGGTTTGTTCATGTTAGAGCAGAGTTCAGAAATAGATAAGTGCAGAAAAGGGGGGAAAACATCTGTACGCAGACTAGGGCATACTGTTGTTGCTGCAGTGTCTGAGGCTTAGAGATAGCAGGTTAGATTGTTAGAATAGAATCATGATAACGAGACAATTTGGGTGTTGAGACAGAAAACCAATGTATAAGGCTCATATTTGTGAGGTGCTATAAAATATAGTGCTTTTTGTTAGTCATTAACAAGAATCCTCGCTTTTGTCACAACATGTATTCTTTTTAAGAAAATCTGTGGGTGGTGCTGACATATTGACATTCTTGTTGAATATTCTTCGGAGAAATCTGTATCCAATTGAATTGTTCGTCTCCACTGTATTTGCCAACTTTCTTGCTTTCAAATTTTGTAAGTTGAACTTGTTGATGTTTTCAACATATGCATCTTGACCAATCTTTTGTTAATCTACTTTTTTTAGGTAAAATCACAAGAAGCATAACTAGCAGATGAGTACTGTATACGCTGGATTCATGTAACTAGTACCTAACTTGCTCTGCCCTCTTCATCTCTCTCTTCCTTTTCCTTTCCTCCCTTCAGCTTTCTTTTAAGAACTCCTAGTCCATCCTTTTTCAAGCTATCCAAAAAGCAGTGCCTTAACGAGGAATGACCATCGCTTAACATCTTGTGATTCTTATGTCTCACAAAATTAAACTGTTTTTCAGAACGCATCAGTTCTCCACTAGCCAATGTACTCTTCCACGGAAGAAAAGGATGTGATGTTACTAACTAAAAAGGTCATGAATGTTAGGCATCGGTGATGACTCATCAATGGATGGGGAAAAAATTGCCAGCCGGTAACCGCCGGTTACCGGCCGGGGTTTGGGATCTAAAATCCTGGCCGGTTTTTTCGGATTTTGCAAGTTCAAATTTTAAAATTTGAATTTCGGCTGGTTTTTAAGCAAATTCAAACAAAATTCAACCGGGTTTTTCCCAGGAAAACCGGTAACCGACCGGTTATCGTTCCTGGTGGCAGGCCAGGAAGCAGCCCGGTTCTGGTTCTTGCTTCCTTGTGCAGCACTACAAGATTGACACAAATGGCAACTTCATAAACAAAGAACTAAGCTCGTACGCTTGTCATTCCTCTGCAGCTTCCGAGAAGGTATCAAGGAGGTACTACTTTCAAGCTTCAACATGAACTACTCCAATAATAATGGTAACTCGTATTATTGGTCTATATTAAGACGCACAATTGCAATTTGCCGAATTCAAACTTGGTATTATTGGTCTGTCTTTCTCTTCGTGTTAACATAGCATATAAATGTAGTCGCCAGTGCAGCCCAGAAATTGGAATTGTCAAATTTCAGGCTTCGTACACCAAGGTCAGAGACCCTGTCACCAACCATTGCAGAACATTGACCAGAATCTAGGTGCAATGTGGCATGACATAGATGGAAAACTAGCAAGAACACGAAAGGTTCCAGCAAATCTTTCACCTACTGATATTTGGGTTTCCAACAAGTCTGTAATTTAAATTTGAGTGCAAACCGAGGCCCCATGTAGCGTTACATGCTCAAATCAGTTGCGACCCTCATCATCTTGAGGCCATGTTTGGAAGGTTCAGTTTTCATAGAAAACGTTACATGCTCAAATCGGTTGCGACCCTCTATCATCTTGAAGACATGTTGGAAGGCAGGAATTTCATAGGAAATAATTCAGTTTTCACCGAAAAACTCTCGTGTTCTAAGCGGAGCCTAAATATTTTTCTAAGTTGGACCAGGCTTGGGTTTGGGGTGACTAAACTTGGGCTGGCCTTAGGTTGGTGGTATTTTTTTAAAAAATAATCTATTTTTTATTAGAAATTACAAAAATATTCCTGCGTTCTTTTTTTTACAGAAATATATGTCTGTCGCCGAATGATTGGGCGACTGGATCCAGTCGCTTTACGATTAGGCGATGAAGTTCGATCGCTAATTGTTGGGCGATCGAAGTGCTATCAGCATAACCGTTAGGCGAGAGCACTTGATCGCCAACAGTTCTCGCCGCCAACCGTAAGGCTGATTGTGGGCCCCACCTGTTTTTGTATTTAATTAGTGTTTTTTTGTGGGTTAATTACATTTAGCAAATCTGATTGTATGATGTTATTTATTTTGAAAATAATAGTGTTGTGACGATGTTGATTGGTATGTTTGTTATTTTCGTAGAATATCAAGGGTACGAAATTTGTTAGACTCGCAATAACATTTTGTGATCATCGTATATTGTTGAAGTGCCCAAAATTTCTGTAGAATTTTGGGAGGACGATTGAGATAGTGATGAGTTGTAAGTAGAAAGGTAAGTGATATTATGATGTGCCAGGGATATGATTGAACGGGCTGAGAACGCTCGTTGTGATTATGAAGATGCCCTAAAACATGGAGAATTCGAGTCGGTGCGAATGGTTCTTTCTGGGATTCCACTAGAAGAGGCATACTTGCAATGTAGGCTTGCTTTGATGGCTTAGCGGATACACAGAACCAAAACTACATTAGAATCCACGGACAGAAGCACGTTATACATAGTCACATGGCATGATGGTTCGGCTAATTGCTTTAGTCATGCTCACTACTACTAGAGTACACTGCGACACAAGCATCTGGACCATGTAAGTCTACATGCCTTTAGGGGATAGTAAACAACATGGGGGGTAGGACGGAGGACTACTACGTAATGACCTGACCTACTACGTGGACCGGGGCCATTTTTCCTTCCTTGCTAGCTCGGCGTTGAACTCCTCGCCGGCCTTCCCTTCCCTTGTCACGGATCTGCCCACGTCATTTGGTATGTCGAAGTCGTCCATGTCCTACGATTCCATGATGTAAGTGCACCGTATAGTGAGAATCGTAAGAATGATGTAAATTCTTGATAACTCACGTCGTAGATACGGATTACGCCTGGGCGACCGGATACGCTATGGCGGCCGGGCTCAACCGCATGAGCCTTTCCCTTGCCCTTGTCGCGGATCGCCCACGTGGCCGGTATGTCAAGTCGTCCATGTCCTGCGATTTCATGATGTAAGGGCACCATATAGTGAAAATAGTAAGAAGGATGTAAATTTTTGATAACTCACGTCGTCCATACGGGTTACGCCGGCGATCAAAATCTGTGTGTGGCGTAAGTCACTCGGCCGCATGAGCCTTTCCCTTGCCCTTGTCGCGAGACTGTCCACGTCGGGCTGGTATGTCGAAGTCGTCCATGTCCTGCGATTTCATGATGTAAGGGCACCGTATAGTGAAAATCGTAAGAAGGATGTAAATTTTTGATAACTCACGTCGTCCATACGGATTACGCCGGCGGCCGGATCTGCCTGTGGCGGCCGACTCACCGCATGAGCTTTTCCCTTGCCCTTGTCGCAGGACTGTCCACGTCGGGCTGGTATGTCGAAGTCGTCCATGTCCTGCGATTTCATGATGTAAGTACACCGTACAGGGAAACCATATGTTATAAGGATGTAAATTATTCATAATTGACGTCGTCGATATGGATTACACCCGGGCGAGTGCTGGGCTCCTTCGGTGCCTCCTCAACAGGGTCCGGTACGTAACGTTTCCACCGCACGAAGTTCTCGGCCCGCACCGAGTAGTTCAGCATGTACTTCTGCTAGATGAATGCCCTGTCGTACATCTCAGGGCCATCGATCCACTGGAAGAAGTGGCAGCGCATCTCGGGCTGCCATTACGTAGGGATGAAGTTAAAAATTTGAAAAATTCAACGTTGGGAGAGGAAAATCGGTACGCGCAAAAGAAACGCTTACGAGATAGTGCCCGCATGTGTAGTACGCCCGGGCCGCGGTGTCTGGGTGCGTGGACTGAATGATCTCTGCTGGTTTGTCACACACACATTGCGGGATCGGAAAACGTGACGGTACTGGAGCATCTTTCATTGATTTATCTGGGTATTGTAGCTGTTTCCTCTTCTACTTAAGCCAGTTTTGCTTCAGCAACATCCTCGCGTAGAAGTTTGCCAAAGAGTCCATAGCTGGGTATCTATTGTGTAGTGTTGGGTTTGGTTCAACCCCCTTTTATAAGCCCCATGGTTGGCATGGTGTGGTTAATTTTATGCAGAGTATAGAGTCTTGTCTTTTAATTCTGAAAAGCTGAGGAGGTAAAGTGTTGTCATGTCGATCTGGAAAGCTGGCAAGGTATAGTGTTGTCACGTCTTACTTTGCAGTGAGAAGTCATGTCTTGCTTTGCAGAGTGTTGTCTTATCGGTCTGAAAAGCTGGCGAGGCAGAGTGTTGTCACGTCTTTCTTTGCAGAGTCTTGTCTTTCCGATATTAAAAGCTGGTGAGGCGGTCAGGGTTGTCAAGCCGATCTGAAAAGCCTAACCCTAACCCTAAACCCTAAACTGCGCAAAGTTGTCTCCTTTGGTCTTGTCACTGTGCAAAGCTGCCCCGTATGGTCTTGTCATTGCGCAAAAAGTCGCCGGACCGTCTGGTCTTGTCTTCGCATAAAGTCGCCTGCGTGTGGTCTTGTCGCCAAGACAAAGTCGCCCGGCCCGTCTGGTCTTGTCCTCGCATAAAGTCGCCTGTGTGGTCTTGTCCTTTGCGTAAAGCTATCAGCCCCGTTTGGTCTTGTCACTGCGCAAGGCTGCCCCCATTTTGTCTTGTCCTTTGCGCAAATCGCCCGTTTGGTCTTGTCTATAAAATGCTTTGTTAGCCTCCCCCCGCGGGGCTATAAAATGCACGCCCCACGCTCCGAAATTAGGACCACTCGACCCTTGAAACCGTAGGAAGAAGAACCTTCTCCATCTTATAGTAACAAACGATGGCAGACGCCCAGGGACCAGTCCAACCGGGGTCGCCGAAGCCAGACCTTCGCGTCGAAAGGAGGGAGGACTTCAGCCCTAACTACCGGTTGATGCCGAAGAAGCGTGCTCAACCGGTATGACCGAAATGCGGACATGGGGAGGACGCTATCGTGCAGGTCATAGACGGCCCTTTCGATGGTGGACGGCGTTTCTTCCGATGCCCATACTCTGGGGTAAATAGTTTTGTTCATGTTACTGCTAATACATCCTCCGTACTAACCGTCCCTTATAGCAGATGGCGAAATACAACTTCACCCGCTGGATTGATCCTCCCCATGAAGGACATGCTGTGAGGTACTTGGATGTATTGTGGAACCGAATCTTTGATTTGGAGGCGCAAATTGACGATCTCAAGGAGCAAAATGATGACCTCCGCCAACAGATGCAGCGTGAGAGGGGCAATGAGGAGGTCGTGAACATAGGAAGTTCCTATGATCCCACATGCTGTTGTGCCAACCCTAGCTGCATATGTGCGTGCCACTACAACGACGGCCAGCCACGTCTGAGGCATTCAACTGGATAACACTCTATGTGGCTAGCGAGAGGCACCTTCTACAATTAGGCACAGGCGGAGAAGCTTGTACGTCAGTAGTCTCCCCTTATGTACGCACTTATGTTCAATCTCCTAAAGCATGTAACTAAATGGTGGACGCGTTATTGCGGTTTCCTTTTATCGAGTTGACATGTTGCATCGATGTGTCATGTGCTGTAAGTTATATGCATCGAACAAACTCATTCATGGGTAGGTAATGTTACTGGTTTATTCTCATTCATAACGGACTGCGATGCATAAGTAAAGAGTGGACATTACATCTCATTACAACTGAACTTCTACTTGGCAACAACAAGAAATAATAGAAGAAAGACCACAAAACTAACTAGCTTAACTAATTTCTTAAGCATGTTCTCAACTCTTTCCATCCTTTCATCCAGTCTTTTAAGTCTATTATCTTCGTTCTGCATTGGTGGCTCGGAGGGTCGAGTCACTGGACGAAATGCAGCAATACCACAAGAGTCATCTTGCAAGGCACTAATTTGCAGTGCAATATCTTGAACCACTAGGACAGCTTCGTCAGCCCACTGCTAAAACCGACATATTGTGCTCTGAAAAAGAATTGCAGCTTCAAGTGAAATAAAAACAACATGCTGTTTCGAATGAAATTCATTGGGGGTGATTAGGCGCAAGTTACTGTAAGATTTGAACACCTCATGAACACTCGAGATGGATTCGTTGGCGTATGTGAGGTAAACACATTCACCGGATCACTGCAGCGAGGGCAAACCAGCTGCTGCCGCAGTGATTGTAATTGTCTGCTCACTCGAAAGTTAGATGATGCCGAAGACATCCTGTCTAAGACCGGAAGAAAGGAGAAGAGGAAATGAAGAGTGAGGTGAATGACAGCCAAAGCATCCATATATAGCATGCAGCTGAATTGCAATTGGGTTGGAGGAAATTCGCGTCCGCGAGCTACCGTGCCCGAGGAGGAATCGTGTGGCAGCGTTGAACGAAATTCGCGTCCGCGAGCTACCGGGCCCAAGGAGGAATCATGTGGCAGCATTGAAGGAAATTCGCGTCCGCGATGTAGTCTCCCCTTCTGTACGCAATTATGTTCAATCTCGTAACACATGTAAGTAAATGGTGGACACGTCATTGCGGTTGTCATTTATCAAGTTGATGTTGCATCGAGGTGTCGTGTGCATTAAGCTATAGGCGTCGATATGCATTGAACAAGCATGCATTATATGAAATAAACATTACGTGCAACGTACGATAGTACTACAGCACTTACATAAACATTACGTGCAACGTACGATACATGTGTTACAGCATTACGTACATGAAATAAAAATTGGGTAGTACCAGAACAGTTACATGAAAAATACAAAGTACAGATGACAATCTACACTAATTTGCACACTGCACACTGCAAGAAGTGCTAACGCAAACCATGGTAGTGCCTACTCCTCAGCTAGTGCCTTGCATGTTCTGGCTGTGTGGCCCTCCTGGTCGCAGTGCCCGCAGCGTCTACCCAACGCCCCGGCTTGTGATTCGTCAATATCATTGGTAATACGACGACTCTGCCGACGACCCTTGCCACCCTTCAGCATGTCAATATCCGGAAACCAGATTCTATTTGTAATATCCAAGGTGGCGAAGTTACCCACAACCCTAAAGCCCCTAAGCTCGCCAGTCCATGCCTGCACCAATCTCTCCTTCAAGAAGTACTCGGACACAAAGTTCAAAGGGTCCATGCGCACAGTCCCGCATGCGGCGAGCACATGAGAGCATGGCTTGTGTAAGAGCTTTGGTTTGTTGCACGTACAACTAGGTTCGTTCACATGATCTCCAAGGCATACCTCGTGGGTGATAAGAGAACGAGCCGTCCCAAATCCGGCTCTATCCCGGAGGAGCACGTCGAAACGATGCTCCATATTGCCCATCGTGTACACCGTGTGCGACTGGCCCTTCTCTGTCTTCGCCTGCATGTATGTCGTAATCTTCGAGCAGTACGGTGTTTGAGGGTTGGTGGCATGAAGTGCGGCATTTGCATGCCTCTCCCTGAAATACCCAATTGTGCTGTGCAGAACACCTTCCACGATGGCGATGAGGAGCTGAGAACGAAGGCCCCTAAGAACCCAGTTGTACACCTCCGCAAGGTTAGTGGTCATTATGCCGTACCTTGCTCCGTCCGTGTCGTGCAGTAGATACCACTTGTCCAATAGCTTGGTCTCGATCCAGTGGGAGAAGCACTCGATGTTCCTCGAGGTCCTCCGCCTTGGACCAGCAGGTTCAGAGTCTGCTCCCTGGTTCCTCGCGTCCACGTGTTTCCTGCTGTGTTCATCCAGCAGCACCCATAAGGTGTCAAATTTGCGTTGCTAGTTCTGCATAGCCAGCCTCTTGAATAGCTTCACCAAGGGTTGCTTCGGGAACTTCTTGAAGAAGTTGGCCCCCAAGTGGCGAATACACCATCTATTCCTCATATCCGGCCAAGAAAACGGCTCATCTGGGTCTTCCTAAAGTGTTCTTATGGCCTTCAGCATCCCGGCGTGGCGATCATGGATCACGCACACACCAGGATGAGCTCGAACAACTCCCACCCTCAGATGTCGAAGGAACCACAACCAGCTATCGAAATTCTCACCTTCAACAAATACGATGGTCAATGGCAGAATTTGATCATTGAACAAATGCGATGGCCAATGGCAGAATTTGATTGTTCCCGTCAACGCCTATGGCGGTAAGGATCTGCCCCTTGTATTTCCCGGTCAAAAAGGTCCCGTCCACTGATATCACTGGCAGCATATGCCTAAAAGCCTCGATGCAGGGACCGAAGGCTACGAAGGCCCTATGCAATATCGAAAAACCTCACTAATTTTTAGATGGCATGTCCTTTACAGCAGTGTACGTGCTCGGATTTCTCTCCTGCAGCACCTCAAGCATACGAGGAAGGTTGTCGTACGCCGCCTCAAAAGATCCAAACCGTCTTTCCAAAGCCTTCGCCGACACCACGCCAGCGAGCTGATCTTGTACTTGAATTTCTTCTCAATAGCCACCATAATGTGCTTGGCCTCCACATCCTTCTTCTCCACTATCTCTCCATATATCAAATTGGCTATGAAGGTCGGCGTTAGGTTACGATGTCCGCACAAAACACTCTTGAGCATGCGAGTGCGGCTCCACCTTCGAGACAATCCGGTGAGTCTCATACTTGGTCTATGTGCGTGCACTCGCCAAGGACAAGCGGCTGCTTTCGCATTTCATGGTGTACTGCTCTTGGCTAGATTTGACGACCAAACGTCGCCGCATAGACATAGCCCACAGCTTAATGGCATCTGCAAGGATGTCTTATCAACAAACATTGAGTGCAACCGAACCTCGTGGCATGGTACTCCCACGGCGATTTGTGCTCGTCATGTGTAGATAGACCCTCGGCGTCAATCTATTCCATTCCCGGGGATGGGAGCTCATCCTCATCGGGCTGTCCTCGTCGTCTTCTTGTAAAGCCGTCTTGACCAAGGCCATCCGGTCATCGCTTTCCATTTGATGCAATATGTAATCCCTATGCTCTCCTTCATCAGCCTGTCCTGTAGGCTCACCATGCGGTGACCGATCTTCCTCTCCTGTATCTAGCGCGTCGAGCTGATCACAAGCAACATTCTCTGAACTCTTCGTAACACAGCCCTCCGGGTCCTCTTCTTCACCAACATCTTTGGGCACCGAATCTTTCGCACCACTCGGATGATATCCCCGGGGGGGTCACCAGACTTCTTTGGGCATGGTTGCACAAGTATCACACACTCATATCCACGGCGTCGACATCCTTCTATAAAGCCCTTCCACACTGCTGTGCATGTCAGTCTTCTCAACTCCCATCTGATGTTCGTAGGAGACCGGCTCCAAAGCCCTTGTATGTCGACGCTACACACTTCAGGGTTCAAAGAGAAGCTGCGGGTGAGCCAATGCTTCACATCTTCTATTCGTGCATTCTCGCCGTCCGGGTGTACAACAGTGGCTTGTCGAAAACTGCTCAAGTCAACACTGCACGGACCTTCACGAACGGTGCCAACACTGTAATGCACTTTCAATGTAGTGGGTATAGACGTGACTTATTGTATGGCTGCAAATATTTTCAACATTGCAACTAGTCAGATCGCAACGCACGATATGCAAGTGATCATGCTGTCGACAACTACACAACAGCATGATCATTCATTACCTACGGCAGAGGCCACAATGAACGTGCAGTACGATATTTAGATTCAACATCAAAACCAAGCTATTCCATAGCAGGTATTATCCGATTCGGACGCTAACTTGCAATCCGAAATGCTATAGGTGGCGTTCCAATCTTCTACAGAGCTATATCTATTACCGAAGTCAATTAGTTCATACTAATTAACTTCTACTAATTAGTTTATACAAATAATTCATCCTCCTTATGCGCTCGGTCACGCATTATTCACCCAATAATTGTCGCCACGCATGCAACCACATAACTACAATACTTCTCAAACAACACTAATACTCCCTCACAGACTATTTTTCTCTAACTAAAGTTTCTTATCGCGCTACTTACATACAAATCAACAACATTTCGATTTTCTACTTTTTTCTCTAACTAAAATTTCATACGAGTACTACTTATACTACAATTTGTACTAAATAAACTATTTACCTACTACAAAAATTACACTACAAAATAAAACAAACTTACCTCATGATTCTGTTTTCCTCTCCTCCTCTATTTTTCCTCTCTCTCCTCTTTTCTCCCTCTCCCACGCAGCTTCTCCAAATGTTTTCTCTCTCTTTCTCGGTTCGCCAGCGGGGACGGTTCGGCGCCTGCAGTATAAATGCCGAATGGTTGGGCGATAGGACTCCAGTCGCTTAATCGTAGAGCGACTGGATCTAGTCGCCCAATCGTTCGGCGACAGACGGATATTTCTGTAAAAAAAAAAGAACGCAGGAATATTTTTGTAATTTCTAATAAAAAATAGATTATTTTTTTAAAAAAAAGGGACCCAAAAATGCAATTATGAACCCACTTTATATAATACACTAGTCCAGAATCAAGGTAGTACACACAGTGTCAACATAGATGAATATCATTCCATACAAGACAAATATAAGAATAAACGGCTAATTTGAATAATAAATAGTAGTTTTGACCTTATAGTCGAGTTTACAATTATTAAGCCACGCAAGACTGACACTAAATAAGGAACAACAGCGAAACGAAAGCAACTCCAGCGGATACCCATCGACTCACCACAAGCAACCGACTAGGATCGAGACCTAACAATCACCATCCTCATAAAGCTCCTCCTCGAAGGCAGGCGACGACTCCTCCACTTTAGCTGAATGATTGCAGTAAGAATGAATACTCTGAGTACTCAACAAGTTGTACCACATAATACACTTATAGATGATGGTTTATTCCAAAGGAAATGACTTCTGTGGCTATTTTGCAATAAAGCAGCATTTGCAATTGAATACAAATAATAGATTGAAAGCGTAATTCAAAACAAATAAATAATAATAATTTAACAATTGTTTTCACAAATACACTAGGCCTAATCAGTTTCTTTCACACAGCTGTATAAGTTATCCCACACAGATGTCCCTTACCAATTGTTTTATTGAAAAATCTACCCCTCGTATGAAATTCCCGAGCATGTCCATGACCGTGGACGCGGGTATTCGAATAGATTGATTAACACTCTGCAGAGGTAGTACACTTTACCCACATGATATAATCAACTAAATCAGAGCTGATCACAACAAAACCTATCCGAAACTTCATCTCAATAATTGACACTCCCGTTGTGCCCGTCGCACATCGTTGCACCTGAAGACGGCGAACCGCTCATAAATGTAAATCGCCACACAGGCAGAAACACATCTCCACCCTAGCACATAGCTTAAACTATATGTCTGAGTAATCAACACTAAGACTCCATAGCTTACTAAGTTAGGCTCGTCCCATCGGGTATGTGGTTATACAGTTGTGGCTCAGTTTAATGGCGCACAAGATTAAGTCCTCAATTGACCAAGGTGAGACTGCTAAATACTACCAACTATCACATTCATATTTTCCCAAGCGCACACAGCTCCATCATAATACATTTCCAAACACTCGCCCCAATCTAAATCTTTTCCTATCCTATTGGTTAAGTGCAACACATGCCATCAACAAGTAACAGCATACTGCACATAGTTTTACACAAAATTCCATAATCATTTAGTCAAGTTTATATTTGCAACTTGACGAGGATCTAATAATCCTCATTTTATCTTTTATCTATAATTCTTATTATGGGTAAATATGATGTCATGTGGTCCCTGGGTATACCCCTTATATTTACAAGGAGAAGCCTACCGGTGGTCGTAAGTTCTTCTCGACCACCCCCATAATCGTAAGTCTTTCTCGACTACCTTATGGTTGTAAGTTCTTCTACGATCATTATCCGATCGTAAGTTATTCTACAACTACCCCATGGTCGTAAGCTCTTCTCGACCGGTCATTCTAACCACTTTATGATCAATAAAACCTCTGAGACGAGTGGGTCCAATTGATTAGGGAATCCAAGCAATCAACACATTTGTTATTCTCAGTAATAGCACGTAATATCTCATTATCTCTGACAAATAACTGCTAGGCGGCATGAAGGAGTTAACACTCCGGAGATTACTACAAACATGCGCCCATTACATGACATGATGAGGCGCCTTTTCACTTGGAGAAACGGCTACTCCTTCATGATTATAAAGGCAGCGATCAGAGATGAAAGGAGGAAAATCAGAGAACACAGCAGGCAACCGGGAAGACAAGCACTGTCTTTTGTAATAGTCTTAGTCTTTTCTCCCGATTGTACAATATACACTCAATATGATACACACACAGGAGTAGAGTTGTTATTCTCCCTGGAGAAGGCCCGAACCTATATAAAAATACATGTGTCAATCTCTCTGCGTGATTCCATTCTAGGAGACCCCCCGAATCAAACAATCTTTACGTAAGATCGGTTCTAAAACACCGACACAACTCAAATGATATAAATGACTCGTTGCATGGCTAAGCAAACTATTCGTAACTAACCAACCCATGTTGGTACTATGATATTACCAACTATTAATTAACCAAATTAGGGTAACAAAAGATCATGATAATACAATAGGCAAAGTGGATATAAACAAATGGTGTATAGCTAATGCCAAAACATTTAAATAAATACTTAAAGTAGAATGCAATAATTGAATAAAGATGATTTTGGAAAATTGGGTTCAAAATGGTCAAAGGTACAACTTGCCTTGAAACAAGTCTTAGTACTGGTCTTGAGCTTGATCAACCTCTCCTCCTTCGAAAACTCCCGAAGTATCAACGTCTACTCGCAAACGAAAGCGAATGAACAAGATAAATACAAAACTGAGAGATAAAAAACTCCAAAAATTAAATAAAAATCTCAAGAAGATAGATCTTGAATTTAGATGAATTTAGAAATTTGAATGGACTCAAACGGAGTTTGTATGAGGAAGAACTGGTTTTTAGAAGATCTAACTCTAAGAAAAAGATAAAGGAATTACTATTTCGAATTTCCCGAATTATCTTCCTACTGAAAATTCTAAATTGTTGTATCATCCTGACGTCAGCCATAATTTTAGAATTAAAAGAAATACGAAAAATCCCAAACAGTGGCTGACAGGTAGGACCAAGGGTCTATAGACTGACTCCACGAAGTTGGCTCACTGTTCTATGGCTCACGGGTATACGGCACTGTAGCTTTGACATGTGGGACCCACATGGTATAGGCTTGGCTCACAGTGAACCAGATCTATCTAGGTTTAGGGTTTTAGATCTGGTTTGGATTGGGTTTGCCACGCAGCGCTGACGTGGCTGCTAACTGGCCAACACGTAAGCACAGAGGCTGAGTTGGTGATGAGGTGGCAGACACGTGGTGCTGCCATGTCACTTAGCGGCGGCGAGGCTTTGGACCCGAGGGTATCCGGCGAACAGTGGTTCTCTGGCGATGGCGGAGCAACGCAATAGGTAGAGGGCGCAATGAGGATCACGTTGGTGTACTCACGGATGTAAGGGGACCACTGGGTTGGCCGGCGGCGAGGTCGAAGCGGCGGCGAAGATTCGAGCTCGACGGGATTTGAACTCCAGTGACGCTTCGACGAAGTGAAGGCGACGACGAAGTAGCTCTTGGTCTTGCGATCTCAACGGAGGCGACGACAAAGCTCGAGGTTCACTGACGCCAGGGGAAAATCGAGTCAAAGCTTGCAGTGGCGCTTTTCTTCTTCGGCGATTTCCGACGGCTAGGGTTAGGGTTTCAACTCGGTGGCCAGCATTTGGGATCGCGAGGCCGAGGGCTTCTCCCTTTATCTGTGATGATTAGGAGAGTCCGGAACACACACGTCGAGGAAGGCCCACGCAGCGGAGGAGTTCAAGCTGTCCCGGACTCAGAGAAGATAAACAGTAACGGGTAGGGTCCACTCGTCAGCGACGGTGCTCGGGCGAAACCGCGTAGCAAACGGCGACATCGAGATCGCGAGTGGGACCAAGCCAGCAACAAGCGGAGAGAGAGAGATGGGCAGCAGGATTGGTAGGGAAAGAGGAATAGGATTGGGCTGAAGAAATGGGTTTCGACCCAAATGGATTTCCGAAATTTTCATTTGGTTTTGCATTTTAGAAATACCAGTAAATCCAAATAGCAAATTAAAAATAGCAATTGAACTCAGAAAAATTTCAGAAAAATCTAAAAAATATTTCCAAGCTCAAAGAACTCAAATAAAATAGTTTTGGGATTAACGGATGTTCGTATTAGTCACATTAATTTGTTTTGACATTTGAAAGTCCACTTAAGCTTGATTAAATTCAAATAAAATTTGGTAAATTTTTTCCAGGTGAATAAACTACTCAAAAAGATTTTAAAATACAGAAAACTGGGATGTTACCGTTGGGCTAGGCTTGGGTTAGCTTGTGTTTGGGCTAGGCTTGGCCCAGTTTATTTGGTTAGCTAAGCATGGGTTGGTTTGTGCTCAGGTTGGGCTTGGGGTAGCCATATTAAGCTAGGCTTGGGCTCAGATCAGATGTTCTCTACCGTACAAGTAACTGGAAAGGGCAAAAAGAGAGAAAATATAGACAGCAAAAGTATAAGACGTAACAAAGTAGAATGCAAGAGAATATTAATGAAATTTTGTAAATCTGAAGGAAATGAAGTAGAATTGTCGAGCATGACTTTGATTTCCAAGGAAAGAACCGTGGACAACCATCCAGAAGGATACAAGTAATTTTCTCCCAAGAATACAAATTCTCTGGACTGCCAATTCCAAGCTGAGGTGACAACAATGGCATTTGACAAGATGCTTAATGGCTCTCACGATCTGGGACCGAAGGAAAGGAGGATATCACTGTCTGTTCATGATCTCCCAAGCAACCCACTAAAACGAGAACAGATCAACAGACATTGTTTCACATTCCCTCAATATATACCATTTTCCTATATATATAGAGAGAGAGAGGAAAATGGTATGATACTCCTAGGAGTACGTACTTCCACGCCTCATATACCACTTAAATCGTATGATGATACATCTTTATCAATTTGAGCCTACTCTAATAATGATTATAGGATACTCTAAAATGAGTTTCATGAATTTTTTTATTGAAGTATATAAATAGTTTCACAAGCAGGGAAACTGATAATAGTAACTACTGCTAAAACTCTGTCCAAACTTCGAAGTTCAAACCGGATGTAGAACCATTGAAGAACAACTGGAACACATTGGGTAAAACTGGGGCAGCAGTTGAGCACAGTGATAAATTACACAGCAATATGTCCTAAGAACGAAAGAAACGATGAGCCTTGTGCTTACAGTACGCTTAACATGACCGCAGGTTCAACAAAACTAGGATGCGGGTAGCTAGAGGGGTACAGGAAGCAAGACAAAACAATTGATCAGTGCTTCTGTGGAGCCTTAGACTTGAGCAGTGCCTTGAGTGAACTTGAGGTCATCGCACCTGTACTTCCCGTCGGGTCCAATGCCAAAGCCTTTGGGATCAGCAAACACGTTTTCCAACAGCTGGCTCTGTGGAGGATGTGGGCTTGCGTCAGCAAACTCCACAGCCTCTTCAACAACGTCATCGATCTTCTTCTCGATGCTCTTCAGCTCGGATTCAGTTGCAAGGTTCTGTTCAGTGATGTACTTCTTCAAGGCTGTAATGGGATCCCTTGCAGCATAATGAGATTTCTCATCTGTGCACAAAGTCATCAGATGATGGAATCAGACCAAATTAGCAAAGAAAGAAGAAACCTGTGCAGCTTGGCAATTCAGCAGCCAATAACTAAGTGTGCTGTTACAAATCATACAATGCAGTAATAAAAAGAATATGGATGCAGATATACACCGATACTGTTGTGAGTTTCAATAGTCATGAATCAAGATTCAAACAAAGTGTGCAGAACAATCGTTCCCATATTAGATACATAGTTCAGTGGATGATAAAAGATAGAGATAACTAACTGCAGTTATGATCTTATTTTTATAATGCCATAAAGCAGATCCAAATTGAGCTAACTAAATTGCTTCCACCTCTAGGACTTGAAAGCTACCAGATACCTTACTATCAGGGGGAAAATAACTAAAGATCAAGTGGATAAAAAAGCTAAACAGCATGGGACAACACAAGATTATGAGTGACTGTGTGTCGACCCAATCTAGTGATAGTATTGTAATCACCAAGTATGAAGGATTTAAACAATCATGAGATCCTATGAACCACCAACCCGTATACATAATTAAGAAAACCTTTTATTAAAACATATCATGCATCTACTTTTCCCGCAAGTATCAAGTTCACTGAAGCACTTTTCCCTCAGAGACAAAGGTGAAAAACTCAAAAAAGGCATTTGCCTCTTATGAAGGTTAATACAGGAAGAAACTCCAAAACAAACTAAGTGGCAATTCATTAAGACTTAAAAAATGCAATTCATCACCGCACATGATCACGAGAGCAAACTTATCATCAACTGGAATTGTGGTAAAGAAAAATAGAAGTCCTGGACGGCAGGACATGCTTTCCAAAAAAACTGGTCCTGCCTTCCAAAAAAACTGGTATTTTTCATCGGATTTAAAATGAAAAAACAAGTGGTGCCAGATGCCCTATGAAGTGGCTATGAGACAATCTAGTCATGCCTATCAGGAAGTTGACATGTCAGATAAGATAGCAATGATGATAAGAACAACAGCTACAGTCTTTTAGAAAATTTTCGCTCACTAGTTCAATTTGCACCACAAAACTATAATTTGAAACTAGATTGTTCCATCGTAATAACCAATTCTAACCAATTTTCATCAAGTCAAATGATCCTATTAGCCATCCCATCAGTCAACCAAATACTAAATTTACAGAGCTAACAAAAGAAGATAAACTAAATTTACTAACCAAATTTTGCATGTATTACTAACATGGTAACTGCTGTTGAAATCTTATTATCATCCATTCAGCCATGTAGTTAGATCCTGCTTGTAATCATATTAAACCCTAGGTAGTTCTCACATTTATGATGAAACCGAACAGGATCACAATACTTGCCTGAGTGAAATTATATGTGTGATGTATTACTAGTAATCTAGTTGATAGTACTTCAACTCAGATGCAAGGCAAATAGTTTAACAACAATGGGGCAAACTTAATGGTTCGAATATTTTTCTTGCCACTTTCCATTTCTCCGGTTAGTTAGCCTAGTAGGCACCAGCAATGTTACTACTCATAAAACAAAAGTGAAGTAAAAAGAACTAGGAAGGTAATCCTTACCAGGCTTCCTGAGCTCATCTGGATCGGCAAGAGAGTGACCTCTGAACCGGTAAGTTTCACACTCCACTAGGGTTGGTCCTTCACCTCTCCTTGCCCTCTCAATTGCCTCCTTAGCCACCTCCCTGACCTTCAAGACATCCATCCCATCGACATGCACCCCAGGCATTCCGAATGACGGGCCCTTCTTATAAATCTCTGGGTCTGAAGTAGCCCTAAGGTGCGACATCCCAATTGCCCATAGGTTGTTCTCCACAACAAACACAATAGGAAGCTTCCACAGCTGAGCCATGTTCAGGCACTCAAAGAATTGGCCGTTGTTACAGGTACCATCTCCAAAGAATGCAAGTGTGACATCAAGCCCATCAGGGCCAGACTCCTTGAGCACCTCATGGCGGTACTTAGCAGCAAAGGCAGCACCAGTGGCAATGGGGATGCCCTCTCCAATGAAAGCAAAACCTCCAAGGAGGTTGTGGGGAGCAGAGAACATGTGCATGGAACCACCCTGTCCACGGCAGCAGCCAGTGGCCTTGCCAAAGAGCTCAGACATGACAGAACGGGCTGGGACACCCTTGGACAGCGCATGGACGTGGTCACGGTATGTGCTAACAACACAGTCAGCTTGGTTGAGCAGCTTGATGAAGCCAGTGGAGACGGCCTCCTGCCCATTGTAAAGGTGGACGAAACCAAACATCTTGCCACGGTAGTACATTTGAGCGCACATGTCCTCAAAAAGACGGCCAAGAACCATGTCCTCGTACAGCTCCAATGCTTCTTCCCGTGTCACAGCCTGGAGGAAACGAGACACCTTGAATTAGAAACACAGTAATTGCTCAACTTGAACAGACTTGCAACATTTAAAAATTGAACAAAATAACTTTTCCAGATCAAAGCACCACTGAATGTCTGAGATATTACAACATTTTCAAGCTGTACCTTGAGAAGGCGGCAATACCCCAATTCTGGAATTGCAATAAATAGAACCTAGAGTTTAGCAGAGCTAAACAGGGGATCTTTTCCGCAGGATCGTGCCAGTGACCCTTAAAACTACTAAAAGAAAGCTCAATTGAGAGGATCAGAATACAGAAATGTTTAAGACATTAACACATGGGCAGTGCCCAAGTGAACAAACTTCTGTAGCACTTCTAATCCTAAAAGATCAACTTTTTGAGGCATGGGCAGTGCTCAAAGTACAGGCAGGAGAGTTGTCAATACGAGATTACGGAGACTAGCTCAGCGTTCCAAGCATCTGAGTAGTCGAACTGTTATCCAGCCTTGGAGAAGAAGATTCTGCACGTTTAGAAGTGAACCAATCCAATCTAAACGACTCGCGAATCCCAAGTGTGACCCCAAGAATCACAAGCGTGTAATCAATCTGACTGCGTCTTATATCTCCTCGCGAATCTACAAATCACAGCACTCAGGACGATCCAATCGTGCGACGCGGTGAAAACTGTAAGCGCCCCTCCCCGAGATCGAATTTTTACACTCTGGCTGCGTCCAAGATCGCATTTTTTTTTATTTTCATGGAGGGAGAAGAGGGATGGCTTTCTTTCTTACTGGATGCGCGGCGGCGGCGGGCGCGGCCTTATTGCTGGCGAGCACGTCGGAGCAGATGGCGAGCGCAGTCCGCAGGCGCGGCGACGGCCTGCGCCGCTGCCTCATGGAGGAGGTGGCGGGGAGGGGCGCCCTGTCGCCGCCGGATCTCGCGGCCACCGGCGCCAAGAACTTGGCGGCGGTGAAGGAGGCGGCGGCCATCTCCTCTCTCTGCTCTCTTCTCCTCTTGGCGTGCTGCTTGGCTTCTCGTGCGTGCAATGCAATGAGGAGAAGAGAAGAGAGGTGGAGGCGTATAAAGAGAGGAAAGTAGAGGGGAGAGGAGCGGGGGCGGAGAGAACGAGGATGGTCTTGAGCTCCGGGTGGTCCGCAACGCCGGCGGCTGTGAATTTAGTTTCTTGTTCATCCGATCCGACCACACAAAAAATCAGGAATTGACATTCTTCACTAGGAGGGAAATCCTTGCTGCACCGATGTGTGTTATGTTAAATCCTCGATAATTCCATTACAGAATATACTATTGGGATTAACACTTAGATACAGGAAAGGAATAGACCATCACTTGTTATTGCTTGATTAAAACTGAGATACATAACATCCTCGTGACAATCCATGCCATCTATATACACAGGTCATACAATCAAACAATCACATTCATCTATGCTTCAGCTTTCTCGTAATGCTTCTTCATCTACAGCAAGAAATAACCAAATAAAGCACTAAAATTATTCTTTGAAAATTCTTCAAATCACAATATCACAAAATGAGCACAACTATACATATATAGATGTCCAAGCTGATGAGGCGGAGTGGCCGGCGGCGCTGATGAAGAAGGAGGCACGGGCAGATGGGCGAGCAGCAGCACCGATGGGGGATGATGAGGCGCCAATGTATGTCGCCGGAGCAGTTGCAGGCAAGGCCAGTGGGTGCGACACCTTACCCTAACCCTAGACCGGTTAGGGAGGAGGGGATCAAAGTGTGGTCGACAGGCGACGGCGTCGAGCAAGGGTGTCGAGAATTTGTGCGGCCTTGAGTCAATGGTGGTGGCCGACGTGTTGGAGGGGCGGCAGAGTGTGGTCGTCCGGGCAAGTGGCGGTGGGTAGGGACGTCCGAGCGATGGCGACGCACTGCCCTCCCCTCACTCTAGCGCGGGGAGGAGTCATAGCTCGAGGGGATGGATGAGGGATAGGGTTATCGCAAATTTTATGCCCCTTGTGCAAGGGTTCTCGCAAAAGCGCGTAAGTGGGATAGGGATTTTCCATCGCTTTGCATTTGGTTCGCTCATCTCGGATCGAATAGCCCTGATTGCGTGTGTCCATATGTACACCAATTGCCTCTTGTTCATCAGATATGTTGCCCTTATGTAGAGGATGTCTTCCCGCTAAGATTCACGAGTTATATCTCAAAACACTTTCCTAATAGACCACAAATAGACTGACTACCTAGTTCTCCTGGACTCTTATCTCTGACTCACTTGGTCTCAACTAAATGACCATTTGCCTCATCATGGACCAGGACAGACATCAATTAACTAAGGACATGACTAGCACTCAGATGTACGATCCGAGTGCTAGCTCCGTACGTCGTGCCTTGCTATTCGATCTAGCGTTATGGTGTTCAGCCGTCCGATCTCAGCGTGTTTTCTCTTTCCTCCCGAAACAAGTGAAATGATTCCTGTGCAACATCACGCAACCCTCGACAGCAACAGACCCGCTCAGAACTCCTTCTCCTCAATCCGATCTCAATCATCGCGGGAGTTCTTCGAACTTGCCACACGGGATTCGAAATTCCTTCAGCAAAATCGTCTCAATGACTCATCTGATCTGTAAAGTCGAGTTCCCACCACCAAATCATTCTTTCGTGAGGCCTCCGCCTCCCATTGTCGCCACAGATCGGTCTAATCGAGAGTCCCAACAATATGGTGTCGATATGATGGCGACCCACACAGCGAGTACCTCCAGTAGCAACCATGGAGTCATGAGCTCTGACTGATGGACCCTGTTGCAAATCCGTCAGTCGATTTTGGTCATCCAAGTTGCGAAGTCCCGTTACTGGTATGTACTAGCCCTACTAGACCCCTTTTATTAGCATGAACCACATCTGAAACAGAGCAACAGACACAGCGCAACAAAAAAAAGTGTTGAAAGGCATGCACATTATTGTAGTTGGTGTTGATGTCCCCCAAATTTTCGTGATGCAACAACTTATAGATGCTAGTGCAACAAAAATTACAAATGTTGCAACTTTTTTGTTCAGGTAGATGCAGAACTCGATGCCGACTAAGGTATATCACTAAAATTTGGAGATGATAATGATTACACTATGGTGAATATTGGGGGGATATGGTGCTTAGGATAAAGATGTTGTGTGCTCTCAACCAATTGTGCCTTATGTTGGAATGATGTTTGACACCCTTGAAGTGGCTAAGAAAGTGTACAATAATTATACATGCAAGCTTGGTTTCGGCATCAAGATAACATGCTCAAGAATCAGCAAGGTGACTAATCAAATCATTAGGAGGAAGTTTGAGTGCTCACATGCAAGAAAGCTGATAGAAGATGGCGAAAAATCTACAAGCAATTCAGTGGGCAACTCCACAAATGAGGTTCTGAAACAGTTGAGAGACAGGAAGAATGATGTTTGTGCTATCAACACTATTGGTGCAAGGAAACGAAACATAGTGACAAAGTTTGACTGCAAAGCACACATGGTAGTAGGGCTGAGGGATAGCAAATGGCAAGTTATTGTTATGCAAGAGGAGCACACCCATCCCGTAGTGAAACGTGTTGCGAGGAGAAGGTTCTAGATGTCACACCACCATATCTCTTGGGGGGATTTTGAGTTCTTGAAGACTTTCCACCATAGGAACATCTCTACATCACACATAATTGCGCTGCTTGGTGATGTGCATGGCGGGATTCGTAACCTCACTTTTACAAAGGCGGATGTTTGCAACTTAAGGACAAATCTGAGGCAAGGGCTTACTTTCTAGGATATGGCTGTCACCATCAAGTATTTCCAGAAGATGCAAGCTGAGAGCCCCTCATTTTTCTATGCAATCAAATTGGATGAAAATTAGGTTGTTAGAGCTTTGTTTTGGGTAGATGGACGAACCAGACCATTGTACAAGTGCTTCCGGGATTGTGTCTTCTTTGACATAATGTTCATGACTAACCTCTACGATATGCCATTTGCACCATTTGTTGGGATAAACAATCACATGCAAACCATCATACTTGGATGTGCACTTCTCCCTGATGAAACAACTGAAATATTTGTGCGTTTGTTTGAAACCTGGAAGCTAGCAATGAATGCCTAGCCCCCAATCTATATAATGACAGATCAAGATAGAGCAATGAACATAGTGATAGCTTAGGTATTCTCAGATGTCGTCCATAGATGTTGCAAATGGCACATTATGCAAAAGGTTCGGGAGAAGCTTGCAAGGTTGATCTCAACTAAACATAGATTCTTTGATGATTTGCATATATGTGTGAATCTGTTTGAAACTATTGAGGAATTTGAGAGTTCATGGCAGGAGATTGTCAGGATCGGATTTCTGAATCTGAACCCTCTGTGTATTTCAGCACCAGTCCCTAATCAGTAGCTAGTGCATATAGTAGATACAACGTTGATAACAAGTTTCAATTATGATTCAACATAAATAAACAACTGAGTACCGACCTTATGGCCACTTATTACAATAAAGGTCACAAGACCTAGAGTTTTACAATAGCAGAAAATAACAAAAGGTAAACTCCGTGATGACGCATCGAATCGCCCACCGGCATTCGACTAGGGAGCACTTCCCACCAGACGAAGAAGACATAATGCTCAGTGTCGTTGAAGGCTTCTGGGATGTTTTGAGTGTAGCATATGAGTACATAAAGTTGTAAGATCGAGGAGGCCGACTAGAGGGGGGTGAATAGGCAGGTTTTAAATTCTTTTGGCTAAAATCGAGTTTTATGCAGAAATACGAATCAATTCGGTTTTTCTCAATTTAAAACCTAAATCAACTAGTTTTGACTATGTGCACCAACAAACTAAGACTATTGATAATGATAGCAAACATACAAATATATGTATGCAATTTAATCCTAGGAATGTAAATTGTACAAAGTAAAATACAAGAGAACAAACCACAATGACACAAGGATGTTTCACTATGGTGTTTGAAAACTTGCAGGTCTCTCCTAATCCACGTTGAGGTAAGCCCAAATGAATTAGACCGTCTCCACAAATTAAGCCAACACCTCAATCTACTCGAGATTGCTCTTCCTCTACTCCGGAGATGGCGAGCACCAAACCACTCACAACACACCGGGCCTTCTCACAAGCTTCTTGAGAAGATCACCGGACCACGACGCCTCCACGCCGTCTAGGTGTCGGCAAACACCAAGAGTAATAAGCCAAGCCACTTGCTTGACTCTCACCACATGCAATGAATGCACAAGCTCAAGTGGATACGAAATCCACCTCTAGATGAAACACATGCAACTAGAGACCTCTCGCCTTGTTCACAAAGTGCAACACACGCACAATTAAGAGGAGAAGTTCACACTAGCTTAAGAGAATTAAGTGGAGTACCAAATGATTGTCTCTCAACCATCCAAGGGGGTATTTATAGCCCCCACTACAAAAACTAACAGTTGAGAGCAGAAATCCCCAAAAATCAGTGTAATTTGAAGAAATCCCCGTGTTCCAAACACGTCGCCGATAAATGCTGGTTAAGGCTTACAGCCCTGTATCTGTACTAACCCACGTATAGTTTATAAAAGGAGGGATTGATTATTTACTCTTCGCTTAGTTGGTTTTCGAGAATATACCCTCATTACCAATATAATCGTTTATATACCCTCCACTTAGTTGGATTATTGATAAATACTCCGTTTGCAATATTATATTAATATATGTTGTTTTTCCCTGTTTTAGCCACACAAAAAGACCAGGTTGCCCTTGCTCGAGTTTCCCCTCAATAGCTTGTCTTTCCACCCCTCACCACCATCACGCCCTCCACCGCCGTCGACCATGGTCCACCTCTAGAAGCACCTCGTTCTCTCCTTCCGCCACCAATGGCTCCTCTCCATCTCTCGGTTCGCCGTTGCTGCAGCCTTGCCTGACCCCACCCTCTTTGGCGTCAAGGCCTCCAGGTACCTTTCCCACCTCAAGCCCCCCTCGAAGCCCGATGTCGTCCTCTTCGGCCTTGGTCTCTCTAATACCGATATCGCCGTCGTGGACCTTTCCCCTCTTTGGCTCCATCAAGGACCTCCTCGAGGCGATGAAACACCGCTGCCGCTCCTACCTTCTCACTTCTAACCCTAAGGCGTGTGTTGTGGTGTCCAAGTTGCCGATGGTGCTATGGAAGTGCAAAATTTGGTTGTCTTGGTGCTTGATGGCGTCTGGCGCCGCTTAGCGATAAGGTCGACGCGTGGATCGGGAGGCTCGAGCGTCACATCAAGGATGTCACGACCACCCATGTGACCTAGATCGCGCCCATTCTTGCCCACCATGTCGAGTCCCCATTCTTGTTGCCACCTTCTCCCAAGGCCATGGTGATGGTGATGGAGGTGCCGCCCAAGGCCATAGGGATGGCGATGGATGTCGAGCTCCTAGAGGAGGAGGATGACGGGGTGATGGGCGACATCGTTAGGGTGGGCAAGGAGAAGGTGAAGGAGATGTTGATGAGCGGTGGCGGCAGGTGGGACTCGAGCGAGGGCAAACTTGTTTCAGAGAGAGAGAGAGAGAGAGAGAGAGAGAGAGAGGAAGGAGGGGTAATCTGGACATGTCGTGTGGCCGAATCAGGAAAAAAACAACATATATTAATATAATATTGCAAACGTGGTATTTTATAAAAAAAAATCCAACTAAATGAACAGTATTGGTTGCCTGCATATTCTCAGCCTGGCTCGTATGTATCATCCAGGCTGAAACTAACCAGGTTGAGTGGATACAACAATGAGTTGTTTGATTGCCTATTTCTGTTGGGCCAATTTGTCTTTGAGATGTTGTTTGGTTATGCGTATCTAGCGAGAGAAGGTGAAACGGACTCACGAATGGCTGCTTGATCTACATCTTTCGGCTGGTGAGGAGGAAGCTCGAATTGAGCGTTTCCCTTGGGCCTGGCCCGAGAGGGAATCTTGCATCCACTCAGCCAGGCTCACCCATCCAACCAAGCAACCAAACATCCAAAAACTTACATCTACTCATGCGAGATAACCCTATGTAGGCAACCAAACACATCCTAAACGATTACATAAAAACTAAGAATATATTCTCGAAAACATCTAAGGTAAATAATCGAACCTTTTTTTTTATTAATTAACCTTTTTTTAAATTTTATTTTAAAGTTAACTCCCGACGTATTTTATTTCCAATTCTGACCCCTTTGGTCACGCCACGGATGGTGGCGTGACAAAACAACACTATCACGCACCAGGATAAATCCCCAAAATAGCACTTTTTGTCACGTCAGTGGTTGTGGCGTGACCAAATAACACTGTCACGCCACTTTCAGTGACGTGACAAGAGTTTGACTAGAAATGGGCTGGCGTGATAGTATTATTTTGTCACGCCACGGGTGGTGACGTGATCAAAAGGGTCAAAATTGGAAATAAAATGCGTCAGGAGTTAACTTTAAAATAAAATTAAAAAAATGTTAATTAATAAAAAAAATTCTAAATAATCCTTTCTAAATCTCGCCCTCAACAATACCGACCGCACAAGGGTCGGGAATCACAGCCGCAGCGCAAAGCCAAAGCCCTAGCCGCCTCTCTCCTCCGCACGACGACGCAGGTATTCCTCTATGCTGTCCTCTCCTCTCCTCCTCCTCCTCCTCTAGGCTAGGGTTTTCGAATTCTCCTTCCTGCGTGCGAGTTCTTTGCTCATCTGCTGCCAATATTTGATCTCCTCTCCTCTCCCTTGCTAGGGTTTTCTGGTGTATTGATCTTGGATCTTGGTTCCGGGGGATCCTTGTTGCTGAGGAAACAAGATGAGGCCCGTGTTTGTGGGGAACCTGGACTACGACACCCGCCACTCGGAGCTCGACCGCCTCTTCTACCGCTACGGCAGGATCGAGCGCATCGACATGAAGTCAGGTCTGCCTTCCCCCATCTCTTCCCTCTTCTTTTCCCCTCCTCTATCCCCTTCTCTTCTCTTCTCTTCTCTTCTCTTCTCCTCTATTGTCTCGAATTCGATTTGATTCACATGTGCCCCCAATTTGTTCATCACTTCACTTAGAGTCGAGCTCTTATGTCTAAGTTTATTGGGTAAAAGGGAAGAAAACAAATTAACGGTAGATGGAGTGTAATTGTTCTTGATAATATCCATCCTCTCTAATTGTCGCAGTGGAGTTATTGATTAGCGAATAATTGTGGAAATAATTTGTTTTCGTTATCCTAATGTTTTTGGTTGTTCATGTTTCACGGCACCTTACACCAAGCATAAAATCTGCCAAGAATCTGAATATAAATCTTATTAATCTGTGATTGGAGCAATTAGTATGTTTAGCTTCAGTGATCTATATCAGCTGTGCATGTCTAACATCTTTGGCGTGGAACACATATCTTCCATATATGATGGTCCATGTCATGTAACCACAGTTGCAATGTATGTATGGTAGGCAGCAAGATGTTTAAATGTTTACTCTGGCGCAGGAACCACCGAGGCAAACATAGCTCCCCTGGGGCTCCTCAACTCCTGAAACACCCTCCATTCACTCTTCCGGCCATCATTCCCTTCACTTTACCATCTGTTTCATGATGCACACCGTTCACTGTTACCACTGCCCAAGCATGTTTAGCGGGGACTGACATCATGATGCGATTCATGCCATGCCACCAGTTCCATCTAGCAGTATCACCATACCATCCTCCCGGCATCAACATGACAACATTCTATATGTGCTGTCTCAATAAGCTATGTATGTGAGGTTCTATTAATGGTGAAGCATGTTCAATATCTCCAGTTGTACCTTCTTACTTTGGATATAAGTTGTACAACACCATGCTTAGCTCTCATCATGAATGGAATCTACCAATAACCACCTAGTGCCCTTCATACCATCACATCTATGCAGGTGCAGTACCCTTCTGTTTCTATTAGGTGTGATCGAATAGGCTGATGTGTTTGCTTATCCTAAAGGAAAATAGGAAATGTTGTCAGTGAACAGTGATTGGTACAAGACTGTTAATTTAATGTTCTATCGTTCTCACCTGCATGTTTTCCGTTTTAGGATTTGCTTTTGTCTACTTTGAGGATGAGCGTGATGGTGATGATGCCATACGGTCTCTTGATGGCTATCCCTTTGGCCCTGGGAGGCGCAGGCTTTCGGTGGAGTGGTCACGGGTAATTTCTATTACTGTTCTTGTAATGGCCTAACCCGAAACACACAGAAAACTGTGTGCTCACATCACATGTTAAGAGTGATTCCTGTTTGATGTGGTTGGTATTTGTGCCACATAGTATTTGTCAGTTCATTTGATAATTCATTTTTCTTCTGGTATTTCCTGTAACAGGGTGATCGCGGTTCCAGAAGCGATGCCAACAATAAACCAGCAGCGAATACTAAGCCCACTAAGACATTGTTTGTCATTAACTTTGACCCCATCGACACAAAAGTCAGTGATATTGAAAGGCATTTTGGACCATTTGGGAAGATTTCAAACGTTCGGATAAGGAGGAACTTTGCGTTTGTGCAGTTTGAAACACAGGAAGAAGCCACAAAAGCCCTTGAAGCTACTCATTCTACGTAAGTACCACTTTCACCTGTTTCCAAGTTTTTTGAATGAGCGAAAATTGTTCGGTAATGAATATCTTATGCTGTGCATTGCAAATTTTTTCAAGTATTGCATTCTCACTGAGGAATGGCACTGGTTAAGTTTGGTACAACAATGTCACTTATACTAGTCTATCACAAACACATGTTAGTAGCACGCAGCCCCTTGTCCTTTTTTTCTTCTTTTCTTTTCTTTTTGATGAATTTATTGTATGTTATTTCTAAAGCTTATGTGTAGTTGAGCTAACCATATGTTTTGGATTGTTTGAAATTAATCGTAGCATGTAACCATGTTCCTTATGATTTTTTTTCACTCTGCAGGAAGATATTGGACAGGGTGATTTCTGTTGAGTATGCTTTTAGGGATGATACTGGACGAGGTGACAGGTATGACAGCCCTAGAAGAGGTGGTTATGGTAGGCGGGATGATAGTCCATATCGCCGATCTGTTAGCCCAGTGTACCAAAGGTCACGGCCGAGCCCCGACTATGGTCGTCCGCGCAGTCCTGCTTATGGTTCATATGACAGGAGCAGGAGTCCTGTTCGCGATCGCTATCGGAGGTAATGGCCTTAAATTTTTTTTGGTCTTCATTAGGTTGCATGATCATGAGTCACCATGTTATCACAGGAGTTGTCCTGGTAGCAAATGTTTTTGTTAGAACGGAAGAACATTTTCTTATGTTTGCTAAACCACTCAGTATAGCCATCCCACTTTTGGCTGATTAGTAATTGCACTGGTTTTTGTGTGATGCATATACTGATGTTTAGTGTTTACGCTACCTGCTACCTGTATTGTTATGATTCGCTTCTGAATTGAATAGTTAAGTCCTGGAAATGCCTGGTTGTCAACATTGTATATTTGATCTTATTTTTAAGTTCCATTTGCAATATAAGCTTCCTAGATTCCTTCTGTATCATCCAATTCCTCATTTGTTCATATTGTATTTTCAGCTTATTGTGTCGTGTTATGTGACAAAAATCTTCTGATATTATTGCAGCCGATCTCCTGTCCCGCGAGCAAGATCCCCACCTACCAATAGAAGAGCATATGACTGATTGAGAATTCTCAAAAGTTCTGGTAGTAGGCGGCCTGTATCTGCCTTTCTAGCTCTAGCACTAGTAGCAAGAACTTCTGTACCTGTACCGGAGATTTCTGTTTAGCTGGCATGAACTCCCGTATTATAATTTAGACCTGCACTTCAAGACTTTGTGCTGTGTGCCTATGTCACAGCGGTTTAGTATGCCTTACATGTTTTCTGTCGTCGGTTGCGCTATTATATTTCTATCTGGCTGTTAATCTGTCATTCTAGTGTCTTCTGTTATTCTAATTTCCTTCCTGCCTAGCTTGGCTAAGCTATGATCTAGTTCGTCATTTACTTTTTTTTGAAAGAAAATAAAAAATATTTTTAGTTTCAAAAGGTAATTCTAGCTCTTCACTAACATCTTTTAAGTTTGGATATTTTTTTGGCTTAAAAAGAGAACTCAGGGTCTGCTTGGAATGTAGGTGCTTGGTAGGAATCCTCGAACCTATTCCACTTCATTAAATGGGCCCAAACCGTATGCCACGCTTCATCTACAAAAGTAGAAATTGGCACAGTTTGCAGTGATTGAGTGGTAATTCCTGTGATATTTTCAAATGAACACATCTTGTGATTTTACGAAGTACGAGAACATGCTATACTTGTTGGTATGGTGTATGAACTAGACATTTTACCAAACAAGTGTGCTAGTCCTGTACCAGTAATCCCCACACGAGCAGGCGCCGTCGCGGAAATGGTGAAACCTCCTGACATCCCTCAGCACGATCTCCCGCCCGACCATCTTGGAGATGAACTTGGCAGCCTCATGGCAGTCGTTGCACACCCTCAGGTTCTTGGCCACCCTGATGGCGGCGCCTTGAGCAGCCCGAGTACGATGGTGAGCTTCTCGCTGCGGTACCGGAGTATCGCCGCTTCTCGCCGTCGTCCATGTCGTGGAGCACGCACGACGTGTCCGGCGCGTACCCCTGGATCCGCATCCGCTCCCAGAGCGCGTCCATGTGCGCGTGCACCTGCGCGCTCCCCGGGTGCGCGGACTCGCCGGCCATGAACCGGTGGATCGCACCATCGAGCTCGATCCAGCTGCAGCCGGGCTCCTTGGTGACGCCCCTCTGCCGCATCCTGCTCCTCACCTCCGCCGACTTCTCCCACAGGCTGGCGGCGGATTAGATGTTGCAGAGGAGCACGTAGTGGCTGGCCTCATCGGGCTCCAGCTGGAACAGCCGCTCGGCGGCGATCTCGCCGAGCCGGACGTTCCTGTGCAGCCGGCACGCGCCGAGCATGCTGCTCCAAGCGGACACCTGGTGCTCGCTGGGCTCCATTGAGCTAATGATGTCGAGGGGCAGAACTGCATAAAAATGATCGAGGTTTACCATTTCACTGTATATATATATATATATATATAATTATATAATTTTTAAGAAAAATTATACTAAATAGTAATTTATGCGGTAAAAGACTACAAGAGACTGGATATTGGGTTAAACCGGGGTGCATAGCTTTTGAGCTAGGGGGTGCATTTACAATATATATATGATAATATTTGCTATTTTTTTTGGGACCCGGTGTCCTGTGACACCGGGTGGGCCCAATTGGTTTCGCCCCTGATGATGTTGTATACCTCGTCCAGCCTGCCCTCCCCGCCGAGGATGTCTACTAGCGTGCTCACCACGAACGAGAAGGCGGCGAGCTCGCCGTCCTTGAGGACGTAGGCATGCATCTCCCGGCCCACGGCGAGCATCTCCAGCCACGAGCACGCCGCGAGCGCGCTCGCGAAGGTCACGCTCACGCCGTCCGGCCGCACCTCGAGTGCGACCATGCCGTAGAGGACCTCGACGGGCTCGCCACCGTCGCTCTACGGCGGTGATCATGGTGTTCCGTGGCAGCCGGCCGCAGACGCTTCTTGGCGGCGGTGCGAAAAACCTCTGTGGCGTCGGCGACGAGGCCAATGCAGGCGTACATGGAGAGGAGTGTGTTAAAGGGGAAGCGCTCACGACCATCGTCCAAGAAGCCGTTCTTGAGCGCGAAGGCGTGCACCTCACAGCCGAGGCAGGGGCCGTCGGCGAGGTGGGAGTAGGTAAGGAGGATGCTGATGAGGGTGAAGGAGGTGAGCAGGTGTCCCTCATCGAACATGGCGCAGAGGGCGGGCTCCCAGCGGCGGAAGAGGCATAGCACAGAGATGAGGGAGTTGAAGGATACGACGTCGCAGAGGTGTGGCAAGACGATCTTTGAAGAGGCGAGTCTGACGGGAGGTCGCCAGCAGGCGTGGCGGTGAGGAAACATTGGTGGCCAGGGGTGGAGCGGTGGAGGAGATATCGGGAGAGCGCGGCATCGTGGATGGAGCGGCAGGCGCGGGCGTCGCAGAGCGTGGCTGCAGACTTGATGGCGGGCGAGAGGGTGAAGTGGTCGAACGGGGCAGAGGGGGAGGCTAGGGCGGCCATGGAGGAGAGTGTGCGGAGGGCGGTGACGTGGTGGCCCATGGCGGTGAGGGAGCAGATGGTGGCGGAGGTGGGGGGCTGAGGTAGGGGAAGGGAGGGGAGGGGGGGCGGGGTGGGCACACAGTATCACTCCCATATTTTCACCACGGTGGTAGTTTTCATCGATCAAGGTTCAGAGACTTGGAAGCTAGGTTTTTTTTTCTATTTTCTGAAAAAATCTTATTATAGCAGGCTTTGAACTCGCCTCGAAGGCCGAAAATCCGGACCGGAGCTTAGAAAAATGTGCTATCGCACCCCGAGTGTGGAATACCCAAAGCCCTCGTGTGTATACCTTATTAATCTCATGATCAGTGACTATTACACACATTCACAACATTGGTATACATATCCATACACAATATACATACAACATGAAACAAATATAGTACTTACCTTAAACGATTACATCACGAGAGTATAATACACAGCCGACCGGCTAAATAAAATGATGAGTATAAGAAGTAGCAAGTTAAACAGCGGAAGCAAAAGTATTAAACCCAAAAGTCCAGCGGCATACCCATCCAAACCCTCAGGCAACCGACAATAACAAGTCCTAGCAAAACCCATCACCGAACCCTCCAGTACTAGGTGCAAAGAACGCGTCGTCTGGCGTAGTCTCATCCTCAAACTCTCATCAATAGTTTAAGCAAGATTGAGTATATTTTGTACTCAGCAAGACTTGTAGTGTATCGCAACATAATTATAAATGCAAGGCTAACAAAAGATGAGACTCTACTCTACAAGTTATTTTCAGCATTAAGCAAATTTTATTTGCAATGCCAATAATCTCTACTATAGACATGACACTCAAGTTAAAACCAACCCCACATTTTCCAAGAAAAATTGTTTTTGCAAAAACCAAGTCTATACCTAGCAATACTACCCTTAGCACGCTTATCACCGTGAGCACGGCTATTTAAATAGATTTACATTCTGCAGAGGTATACAACTTTACCCATAGTATATGAATTCTCTAGTTTATCCGGCATCCGTCGATACCACCGCTCATAGTCTTTTAGTAAGCAGTCTAGAGCACATAACGAAGCCTTTATATCACCTAGTCCTAACCTTACACAAGCCCGGCAAATGAACACCCTCACTTCACCTGGGTACACCTCCGTCTCAGTGAGGCATTCACCATTTTGTCGGCAAGCTTTGTCCCCGACACTATGGTGAAGGGAGCCCCTTCGAGCATACCTACCCGGTCATGCTCGCACTACTGCGACCTACCAACATGCAAGGCTAGTCATTGATGATTTAATTAGCTAAGGTCATCTCATACCGACACATATGGTTGTACGCTTACGCTTAGGTCGGATATAACGACGTTCGATCCTTAATAGAGCTGGGCGGGGATCTCCCCCTATCTACTTGTGAGATACACCTCTCACACTCCTCAGCTTATAATATAACTGACCTACGCCACAAACTAGGTTTTTTATTTTTATTTTTATACAAAATAACAGAGGTAAACCCCTTGGGACCATCATTTCAAAATCTCCCAAATTTATATTCAACATTTCATCTATTTTTCTAATTTTAGTAAATCTAGAGCCCGACTAAACATTTGTGCGATGTTCACACTCAAAATACCCAAATCGACATCATCTATTGCCTAAACCATAGCCTATTGGCTACAACCGTAAGGATACCAATATTTCAAGGATGATCATGCATTGAATAGGAATATAACTACCGTTATCCCCACATATAGCAATTTTAAGCAAATATACACGTATGCATAATAGATTTGCAAAAAGAATTACAATAATTGAAATAATAGGATCAACATGGTCAAAGGGGATGCTTGCCTTGCTATGGTATCTCATATTATGAGGATGAAATATCGTTGTAAATTTTGTTCGAAGTATCGACGTCTATTCAAAAAGAGCCGATAGCAAATTAAATATAGAAAAAATAATTTCAACAGCAAAAAAATCCAAATATTTTTGCATATTCAGATTGACCATGATTGTAGATGAATTTAGAAAAACTATTCATTCAATCTAGAGTTCGTATGCAAAAGTTATTAATGTTTTAATTTATTTCTATTTGAAAATTCCAGAAATTAAGAAAAGGGTGACGTCGAAAGCGTATTCTCTAAGGTTTATGCTTTCTAACAGAGAAAGCGTATTTTCCTTTGAGTTCTTCTGAGGTTTACGCTTTCCAGCAGAGAAAGCATATTTTTCTCTGAACTGAAAGTGGCTTTTCTCATTTTTCCTAATTTTATTAAATTACATGTGGAGCCTAGTTGTCAATGACTCATATTTTTATTTTCTTGATTTTATTTAAAAAAATAGAGATGGTCCTACATGTCATAGACTCGTTATTTATTAACTAATGATTAAACATGTTTTCAATTTTATTTAACCGACAGCTGGGGTCTACATGTTAGTCTCTCAGTTTTAAAACATGTTTTAAAATCGAGAATAGTATGTGGTCCCATAGTCTCTGACTCATATACTAAACGTGTTTTAAATTAGATTTTTTATTAAGTTTTTGGCCGGTCCCACATGTCATTGATTAGTTTCACTTAACCACTGTCATTAGTGTTAAGCTAATACTCATCCCATGTGGGACCCACTATCAGCAAGAGAGAAGAGAAGGGAGCAGAGCTGCGTGCGGCCGAGCACCATGGCGAGCTCGCTGATGACAAACGACGCAGCGATTTCGCTTAGGGATGGGAAAATTAGATTCCCCTCTCGACGGCGATTCCACCGGGTGGTGGTAGAGGGCTTAGAGATGGATGGAAGCAGCGCTATGTCGAACCCAGGAGCGAAGGATCCCAGGGTCTTTGTGCTTCATACACTAGTCCAGGAATAGCTAGTGTACACAGTCCAACAAAAGATAATAACACAACCATAACACACGATTCATTCAAAATACTTCAAGTTTGATACAAAAAGGGCATAAATCCAACAAGCAAAATACAATGGAAGCAAAAGCAGTAAAGCAGATCACACGATTCACCACAGGCAATCGTCTAGAGGCGCAGCCTAGTCGTTCGAGTTCTTATTCTCCTCGTAGCACTCCTCTCCTGCTTAACAATTGTATTAAGCAAGAGTGAGTACAAACAACCGTGCTCGCAAGTTGCTCCCAATAACATATTATAATGCATGCAAGGATTCAACAAAGGGAGGCTTATATGGCTCAATTTGCATAAAACAATATTTTCCATATAAATATTCATACTAAGTTCTAAAGCAGTTTACTCTATAACTAAAATTCATTTTCTAAATCTCAAGTTTTATATTCAGATAACATTCATCAACGAGTGCTGAAGGATACCCTCATATCACTACTACAGAAAAGGTATTCACAGACAGTTCAAAAACGTCATCACAGACGGTTTCGTGAGCCATCTGAGTTTATGGGTCGATGATGACATGAGGTCATCACAGAGCG
Source organism: Phyllostachys edulis (assembly GCA_036346405.1). Lineage (NCBI taxonomy): Eukaryota > Viridiplantae > Streptophyta > Magnoliopsida > Poales > Poaceae > Phyllostachys > Phyllostachys edulis. The sequence continues at coordinate 6,465,253 of CM070552.1, forward strand.
GTTTTAAACCGTCGTGATGCATCTTTCCTGAGCGGTTATTAATGGCTATGCGTGATAGGAACCTATCACGAGCGGTTTGTGGTCGCAACCGTTTGTGATAAGTATATATCCTGAGCAGTTTGCCAGGTGAAACTATATCTGTGATGACTTTTCTCTATAAAGCCCCAAGCGTTGGTGCTTATGCCATTAAAAGGCATCATATATATATATATATATATATATATATATATATATATATATATATATATATATATATATATATATATATATATATATATATATATAATATGGGAACGTATCTAGTGCAAGCGGACTATTGGTGCTAACATGCAAATCTTACTGGGCCATCGGATCTAACTCGTGTGGCTAGGATGGAGGCGGGTGGAAACCCCCCAAATCACTTATGCCATTTTCGAAAAAGCCCCCAAGGTTCCTATTCTTCGCTAAAAACACCGCTAGCCCTCGCACGCACCCCTACCCCTTCGTCTTCTCCACTGCCGCCCACTCGCCTCCCCCAATCTGCCTCCACCCCAGGCGCCGCCTCCTCCTCCTCCTGGCCAGCCTCTGCACCTCCTCGCGCGCCATCATCACCTCGCCTCATGGCCTTTGGCCGCCGCCCCTCAATCCGCCTCGCCCCTTGCATCCAGTGGCTTGTGACCTCCTCCTCCTTCCCCCCATCACCACCTCCTCCTCCCCTAGCGCCCGGGCAGTCTGCCTCCTCGCCGCCCAGCCGTCGTCGCCTCCTCGCCGCCTGGCCGCCCTCAATCCGCCTCCAGTCCCCGCGCCGCCTTCCTCCACCACCCTTCCGGTCGACTCGCCCACCTCAACGACCCGGCCACTTGGCGCGGCGCACTAGTGTTCCCCGGCGCACTCCGGCGGCGGGGAAGCCCTCCACCACCCTTCAAGGCCGGCGCTCCCATTCATTGCCAGGATATAGTTGGATCGAGGTGATGAAGGAGGTTCATACATTCATGGTATTCTAGATATATAATTGTTTCAATAGTGTGTAGAGATATATAGATATGAACATGATGGCAGCATTTTTTTCCTCTTTTCAGCTGAGCCAAGCATGAAGCCGTTTTCAGCATCCCAGGACTACTATATGGGTCATCTAGAAGTTATTGATTGCAATCTTGCATTCATTTTGGCAGCCTGACATTCCCTAAAGATAATCATTCTGCTGCTTTTGGATTCACAATGAGTTACACCATATCTTACACCATATCTGCGCTGCGGTTTTCTAAGATGTTCTCATTGACCGTGTGCTCCCAAAGAAAGGCCAATGAGCGGCGGGACAAGCTGGATTCACATGATAACTGAGAAGATGATTGGAAGAAAGGGCACAACTGGATGTATGTACCAATACCAGATTTGCACAATGGATGTATGTAACTGTGATTGCATTGTGTGTCACTCGGTGAATGCATTCCAGAATTGCACAATGAATTGATTGCAACTGTGAATGCATTGTGTGTCACTCGGCGAATGCATTGCAAAATTACATGGATGTATGTAACTGTGAATGCATTGTAGAATTGCACAATGAATTGATTGAAGAGGACTTCATGGGCTTGTAAAATTTGTGTAATGACTTTGTATGAATGAAGTATTAAATTTGAGAAAATGAAATGCTACATTTGTTGTCCTGAAATTGTTGTCCTGGAATCACACATTATAATTTGGATGATACATGAAAATGTTGTCCTGGAATCTTGTGATGGATGAAATGAAGCCTTTTGCTGGCACCACTTGTGTTACTATGTGTATTGATGGTCTCCTGTATCAACTACCAAATCACAAGAGACTAATCCAGATGGTTGAGTTCACATGTTCAATAGAAATTCAAGTTGTGTTGATTGTTGGATGCAACTCGTTGAGTAGTGTGAGATTGCTAAATGGAAATTGTTGAATTGAATGTAAGTGAATAGTATCAGGTCAATGGATCTTGCAAATTGATTAGTCTCTTGTGATTTGGTAGTTGATACAAGAGACGAACATGAGCATTGAACATTCAACACTTGCATTTTTATTAGTCTCTTGTAAGATAGCTAGATGAAGAAGATGCTGCAAGCTGACCCAACATATTTCGAACCATTACATTCAAGAACATTGACACATTATACTAGATCATGGATAACTACTCAATTTCATTCATTCAGTGCTTGAGTCATGGTGTGAAAGTATGTGGCTACATTCATTCAGTACTTGACTTTGTCTTTGCTCATGCCATTACTTGGTACAACACCCTCAATTTCATTCACATGTCTGCTCAAAGTTTTTTTAACCTTATATCTAGAGGCCCTTGATGACAAAGATGCATACTTAGCACAGGCTGTTCCCATTACTTGGTCTTAGAAGGGCATCTTAGAGTTAGATCATTGCCTCCATGATTTAGTGCTTCTGTGTATAATTGTTGAAGCTTTTGGCTTTCTGAAATTTGGCAAATCTGGGAGGGAGGAACATTTCTGTAATTCATATTCTCAGTTTTGATAAATTAGGGAAACAAATTGACTACCTTTTTTGTTTCAGCTATTTCAAATGCACATTTCTGATAGCTTAGCCTTTTCATCTCTTAATTCAGTTACAAGGATTCAACACTGTCCTGATAATACATTCACTCAGTCTTAACAATAGTACAATTTGGCATTTCTCATCTCTTTCAGAACTGCACAAGCAAACACTACTACTACATTCACATTGTCCTGATAATACCACATTCTGATAATCAATAAGTAAATACATTCACTTAGTTTTAACTCACTACAACAAGAATACATTCACTCAGTCTTAACAATAGTACAATTTGGCATTTCACATCTCTGTCGGAATGTTGTGCTGCTGCTTCTGTTGGCCTTTGCTGGGAGCACACGGTCAATGAGAACATCTTAGAAAACCGCAGCGCGGATATGGTGTAACTCATTCTGAATCCAAAAGCAGCAGAATGATTATCTTTAGGGAATGTCAGGCTGCCAAAATGAATGCAAGATTGCAATCAATAACTTCTAGATGACCCATATAGTAGTCCTGGGATGCTGAAAATGGCTTCATGCTTGGCTCAGCTGAAAAGAGGAAAAAAAATGCTTCCATCATGTTCATATCTATATATCTCTACACACTATTGAAACAATTATATATCTAGAATACCATGAATGTATGAACCTCCTTCATCACCTCGATCCAACTATATCCTGGCAATGAATGGGAGCACCGGCCTTGAAGGGTGGTGGAGGCTTCGCCGAGGGCCTTGGGAACACCGATGAGCCGCCAAGTGGCCGGGTCGTGGAGGCGGGTGAGCCGGCCTAGAAGGGTGGTGGAGGGGGAAGGCGGCGCGGGGGACGGAGGCGGATTGGAGGGGGCGGCCAGTGGGCGGCGAGGAGGTGACGGCCGGTGGGAGGAGGCACCTTGCACCGGCGCCGGGGAGGAGGAGGTGGTGATGGGGGGAAGGAGGAGGAGGCTACGGCGCACCTGGATGCAAGGGGCGGAGGCGGATTGGAGGGGGCGGCCGGCCAGTGCGTGGCGAGGAGGTGATGACGGGCGGCGAGGCGGTGAGGCCAGCGCGTGAGGAGGAGGAGGCGGCTGCCCGGGGGGTGGAGGCAGATTGGAGGGGGAGGCGAGTGGGTGTGCGGTGGAGAAGACGAAGGGGTAGGGGTGCGTGCGAGGGCTAGCGGTGTTTTTAGCGAAGAATAGGAACCTCGGGGGTTTTCCGAAAATGGCATAAGTGATTTGGGGGTTTCCACCCGCCTCCATCCTAGCCACACGAGCTAGATCCGACGGCCCAGGGCAGCGTTTGCATGTTAGCACTGAATAGTCCGTTTGCACTAGATACGTTCCCTATATATATATATTGTTCGTAGTCTCTCAGCCACTTTGGGGGGATCGTCCACGCAGCATGAGAAGGATGAGACAGTAGCCATGGGCAACCTCATTGAGCCCCTGAAAGTTTAAAAAGTATGGATGCAAGGAGATCGTCAGGACATCCACCTGGATGTTGTCGATAGGTAATTGGACGTCGCTATGTTCAGAAAGTGACATGGACGCGTAGGTATTCCGACTGGGAAGTGGCATCATATATCAGCAACTAACCATTCTTGAGCATATAATCGTCTTTAAACCCAACAAGAACACCAAGCAACCATTCTCACATTTCAAAAGAATTCTCAACTTGTTGCTTGGTGTTCTTGTTGGGGTTTAAAGACGATTACATGCTCAAGAATTGTTGGTTGCTGATAGATGATGCCACTTCCTAGTCGGAGTACCTGCGTATCACGTCACTTTCTGAACATAGCGACGTCCAATTACCTATCGACAACATCCAGGTAATTAGATGTCCTGACGCTCTCCTTGCATCCATACTTTTTAAAATGGGCTCAATGAGGTTATCCGGGCTTGGCCTCGTGTCTCTGTGCTACCATGGCTTGGTTCTCTGCTTTCGGCTACCATGGCTTGGTTCTCCGCCACTGCGCCGGGCCTGGCCCCTGGCTTCTTTCCCCATCTCCTCTATTCTCTTCTAGATCTGTTAGCTTAATGTCTTTTGTTGAGTTTGATTTTTATGCTTGAGCCTTAAGTTGTGTCTCGATGTTTGTGTGATTTATGCAAGGTGAAGAAGATGGATGAGGGTTGTCTTTGGTGGTGGGGTCGCTTGTGTGGTTCTTATTTATCTTGAGGTATCACCCTACCTTACTCCCTCACCTTGTCTCTACCCCCTTGCTCTGTGATGAAAATAGCTAGTGCTCTGCAATGGATCCGAGGGCTACTCTTTGGTGTGGTGGGTTTGGACAACTTTGGTCTTCTTTGTTAAAGCGCTCAATGATGTTAATAGTCTTATCTTTGAAATTGAATTGATAATTAGTTCATATTAATAGTCCCTTACTCGTGATGTAATGATGTTAATAGTCTTATTTGAAATTGAATTGATAATTAGTTCATATTAATAGTCCCTTGCTCTTGTGATAATGATGTTAATAGTCTTATGCTGAAATTGAATTGATAATTAGTTCATGTTAATAGTCCCTTTGCTCTATGATGTAATGATGTTAAAAGTCTTGCTGAAATTGAATTGATAATTAGTTCATATTAATAGTCCCCTACCATTCCATTCATAATCTCTTCTCTATAAAGTCTCCAAGCAGTGGCTGCTCGTTCGAGTGTCTCCCGAAGACCCTTGGATTGTTGAACCAAGAAGAATTGAGCCCATAGGCTCTCTTCCCTTGCTTGAGGGTCTCGGCACAGTCAACTCGATTGCTTTGCCGCCTCGACATAGATCAACCGACGGCAAGCCTCTTGGAGGCGATGCAGCGTCGTTTTGGAGGACCACGTCGATGACGCGATAAACTCACGAAAGTGGGAGATCACCCTAAAGGCGCGGCGGAGGAGGATGTCAAGGCGGCGGAAGGTGGTCGTCACTGCTCGGCAAATTCTCAGACGGAGGAGTGAAGACCTTTGTTGAAGCAGTGTTCTTCCATGACGGATCAACATACAACGAGAGGTGCTCGTGCAGGCGGCGTGTAGGCCATCAATCTTTGGCGACAAGGAAATAGAAGAGCGACCATTTCTTTTTTATATATATATAAGTACTAGATCATCTATATGTGGGGATGATCATCTTCAATGGCGGATGATCCTTTTTATAAAACAAGGAATAAATTCAGGCGTGAGGCGAAGAGGCGCGTCGAGGCTGAAGCGGATGCGACGAAGAGCAGCGCATCGGCGCATTTAAGAAACTCATCGGGCTTCAAGCGGGAGGCTGTTGCGATATTATCATGAGCGGTTATTATTAGAAGCAAATGCTGTGATGTTTCCTGAGCGGTTCTTTGTTGAATACAAATGTGATATGTAGAATTATCATAGACGATTATTGTTAATAACCGTCTATGATAATTCATAGACGGTTTAACTATGAACGGTCTGTGATATTACCTCTTCACAGACGGTTTTTAGCGCAGCCAATAACACAAACGGTCCCTAAACCAAAACCGTCTGTGATTGCATGTAATACAGACGGTTTTGGTCAACCGTCTGTGATGAGGTGTCCAGTATTAGCCTTTTTTTGTAGTAGTGTATGTAAGATCGAGGAGGCCGACTAGAGGGGGTGTGAATAGGAGGTTTTAAAACTTCTTTGGCTAAAACCGAGTTTTATGCGGAATTGTAAATCAATTCGGTTTTGCACAATTAAAGCCTAAATCAACTAGTCTTTACTAAGTGCACCAACAATACAAGTCTATTGAAGAATATAGCAATTAAACATATGACTTGAGCAATTCAATTCTAACAATGGTGAATAGCACAATGAACTATTGCAATCATACACAATGAATAAGCAATTTACTACAAGGTATATAAATCGCACAATATAAAGTAAGCATTCATACACAATGAATGTAAATACAATAGTAAGGCACAAAGAGAACAAACCACAATGACACGTCGATGTTTTACCGTGGTGTTCGGAGACTTGCCGGTCTCCCCTAATCCAAGTTGAGGTAAGCCCAAACCAATTGGACCGGCTCCACGAATTAAGCCAAACACCTCAATTCCACTAGTGGTAGCTCTTTCCCGCTCTGGGTAGGTAAGCTCCAACCTTCACAACACGCCGGACCTTCTCACAAGCTTCTTGAGAAGATCACCGGTCCACGACACCTCCACACCGTCTAGGTGTCGGCAAACACCAAGAGTAACAAGCCAAGCCCCTTGCTTGACTCTCACCACGTACAACGAATGCACAAGCTCAAGTGGATACAAAATCCACCTCTAGATGCAACACATGCAACTAGAGACCTCTCTCCTTGCTCACAAGGTGCAACACATGCACAATTGAGAGGAGAGGCTCACACTAGCTCAAGAGAGTGAAATGGGATGCCAAAGGTTGCCTCTCAACCGGCCAAGGGGTATTATAGCCCCTACACCAAAAACTAGCCGTTGGGAGACAAACAGCCAAAAACTAGCCGTTCTGACCTCGGGCGGTCGTATCAAGACTCACAAGGGGCAGTACAACCGTTCAGGCGGTCGTATCACTTTTACACAGCTGGTCGTACCGCAGCTCAAAATCAGCCTGAGCGACACTCGGTAAAAGGTCATAACTTTTGACTCCGATGTCGGAATTTAGTGATCTTAGACTCTATGGAAAGCTTATTCGGAGGGCTACACAACCCACCTATTTGATTTGATCTCAAACACATTTTATAAAATCAAAAAGCACAACTCCAAGAGCCACTACCATGGTCTAAGTCCAAAGAATTAGCAACAAGCAATCTTAGACCATGCCAAGGGAAAATACATGAATCCCAACAATTTGCAAAACACATTTGCAAACTTAGATCATGCCACAAGGAGTAGGTACATGGACTTCAACCATTTGCAAAACACATTTGCAAAGTATAGTCACATGCTACAAAGATTAAATGCATGAGCATCGACTATTTGCAAAATACATTTGCAAATAATAGCATCATGCCATGGTGAGCTAGAGCAAGTGAGATTGAGCTATCAACACATGATGAGACTCAAGCTACTAGACAAGACCCCTCTTAATAGTACGACAACCTATACTAGCAATCCGGTCTTCCAACCAAACACCAAGACCGGTAAAGACTAGGAACACATCCTTAGCCCTAGCTAGTCATACCTTTGCATTGAGCATCTTCTTGAAGGTTGATGACGCACATCTTCACTTCAAGTCCGGGTCATCGTCTTGACATGCATCAACCCATGATGCATCCTTTACTTGACCTCCATCAACACATGATGAGTCCTCTCTTGACTTGATGATCAACTCATGGTCATCTCTTCTTGAGATCTTGATATGCATCAACACATGATGCATCCTCTTCTTGAATCTTGACTTGATGACGATCAACTCATGATGCCATCCAAGTCTCCATTACCTGGAACATAACCTATTCATCCAACTCATGGAAAATGTTAGTCCCATAATGATTAACATCAATTTCCAAGATATACCTGCAATAATGCTCATAAACAAGTCGTTGAAAATCCTGGACCGGTACTACCGCCAACCAAGTTGCGGTACTACCGCTTGGTCCGGTCGTACCGCGTGAAGGAGCGGTACTACCGAATGCAGGGATTCCAATTTGTTGAAGATTACAAGCGTTCTGGAATTTTTGTACCGCCATATAAAAAACGGAATGACCACAGGCCGGTACGACCGTTCCCAAAAGCGGAACGTCCGATTTCCAGATTGAGATTCTGAGCAAATTTACACTTGTTCTGTTTTTATTGAATCACCTCACAAATTTCGGAACGACCGACTCTGATGCGACCGTAGGTCACGAGCGATCGACCGATTTCCATGAGAGGAACCGAGGCAATTTGAAACGCTTCTGGTTTTATTGAACCGCCAACTAAAATGCGGAATGACTGCGATGCGGTACGACCGTTCAAGGACCCGGTCATTCCGCTTGAACACTTAGTTAGTTGTTCCCTTCAAAATGCGGTATTACCGCCAAGTAAAGTCCGGTCATACCGCACCAAACGGTACGACCGCAATTATAACTGCGGTACTACCGATTTTGGACAGAAGCACTTAGAACTATTCAATTTAATTTCAAGTTTAAATTCAAATGCATGCATGATCCTAAATTGATCCAAAGGGCACAAGAACATGCTATCAAGCTACTAAACACGATCCCTCTATTGTCATGCATTTCCATTACCATGTCGCCATCCATAAACTGGGACTAAGCCTTTAAACATCTTAGCACACACGTTAGTCCCACAACACAATTGCAAATAATTGAATGTAGATGGGTATGAGTATATAAGCACTACACAAGTTGTATATACTCATATGAATATATATAACTACACAAGTTATGTTATACTCACATATAAGTATATTTAGACTACACAAGTCTTATATACTCACATGAATATATTAACCATGCAAGTTAAATATATTCAAAGGATATGTTTCAAAGTAAAGATCCCAAATATGTGTGGAAACAGGAATATGGATCAATACTAATGGAACCTCAAAATATAGAATGAACTCCCCCTATATGTGTGCATACATGAATATGTAGTGGAAACATATGCACATATTTAGGTTAATCTTTTGGTGGGTTCAACCTATATTTTGGATCCAAGGAATGCAATAATATATAAGAACTATGAAGTCGAATGCATACCTCTTTTGTTCTTTATATCCAAACGAGACTAATCATGAGATAAGGCAAATAGAAGAGTTAGTCTCAAAAATAGATTTATCATTATAAATGCATACCTGTTTGGATTTTTCTTTTGTTTATCCAATGAATTGGATTTGTCATTAATCACATGCATGCCTTCATGGTTTTCACCTTTATATCCAAATAAGACTACATAATATTGATATCAATGAAAGTGTTAGTCCCACAATTAGATTTGTCATTAATCACCAAAACTCCATTAACACATAATGGCAGGTCTAGATCCTTCAGTGTATCACATGGCTATCGGCCCAAATTCCCATTTGGATAAACCATTTGATAAAGTCTTTTGAAAACAAAATCAAAATCTAACTTTGAGTGGCTTTACTTAGCATGTCCATGACTGTGGACACGGCTATTCGAATAGTTCTTAACACTCTGTAGAGGTTGTACAGCTTTACCTACAAGATATAATCACTTGTAATGTCCGCTCACACACTTCTGAAGGTGTGCGATTAAGAGATTATCACATGGCCTTTACAATGCACCATCCCACCATAGTCCTGCCTCACTAAGGTTTCACTACATTTGGATAGAAACCCGCCATATTCAAGCCCCCTCTTGTGCCATGTGAGAATACATAAAAGTAGGTCGTAAAAGACACCCACGCAACCTAATGGCACGACCACGGCGAAAAGATACAGATTAATTAGCCAGGTCCCGTCTACACAGGACATGTGGTCGTACGATGGGGCTTAGCAAGATGCGGCTCGAAGACCGGTCCTTAACTGACTTGGGCAACTTTCTAAAATAACCCCTAGGCCTCGATCATAGAAATGACTTAATCCCATGCATAAACACGCACCCATCCAAACATGTGTTTCGCCCAAGTCCAAACTAATTTTCATTTTTGTTTAACAAGTCAAATCATTTCCCAAAATTTCTATGGTAACAGCAATATCATAGCATCATTTCAAATCATAGTTGAACTTTTGGCTAAATTCCCCAAATTAAACACTTTTAGTCTAAGCTTTGTCTAAGCATAAAGTTTTTTAACATGTTCTATCTCATACTAATGTATCAACTAGATTTTAACTAAGGTATCAAGGAATGATTAATTTAATAGCAAAGTTTGGCTATACAAAGGAATTGAGAATAACTACAAAGCTTAAAACATGAATTGAAATTACTTGAATTTAAATAACCATGCAATAATAATTTAAAATATAATTTAAATAATTTAAAATACTAGGATTCAATATGATCAAAGGTGTAACTTGCCTTGCTCGTATGCTTGAGGATCTAACTCTACAAAAAGACGAGTTTCCCCAGAGTTGTCGAAATCTTCATGTGAAAACATGCCAAATTCAAATAAACTCAAATAAAATCAAAGGAACTCCAAATTAAATAATTTTAGTTTAGAAAGCTGGGTCTTGATATTAGATGATTTTAGGAATTTGAGTCGTCTAAAGCGAAGCTCGAACGAAGGAGAACAGCCTCTCAGAAGTTTGAAAACACATGGTCAAAAGGAGTTTGACTGTTCGGAAGGAGTTCGACTACCTGGTCGAAAGAGGTTCAATTGGTCGGAAGGAGTTCGACTACCTGGTTGAAAGAGGTTCGACTGTCAAAAGGAGCATGAGGGAGAACAGGGCACGGGGAGCTCACCAAGACCGAGAGAGAGACTGGAGGAGGTCGGTGGACAGCGAACGACGGTGGGGAAGCTCGCGGTCGAAGGCGAAGGAGGACGGTGATGAAGGGGTCGATCGGGACTAAATGAGGAGAGGAAATACGGCGGCTCCTGTGCAACCAAATTGAATTGAGTGAGAGGATTGCTCCAAGGAGCTCTAGGACACGAATTGACGTGGGTAGAAGAGGAGGGGCTGCACTGGTGTGGCGAGGACCGAGAGGAGGCGCATGGCAGCTTGAACTAGGAGCTCGGGGCTTCGGGCAAACCACAGTAACAAGAGTGAGCGAGGGAGAGCTGGGTGGGGAAAAGCAAAAGGGGAACGAGGGGGTCTTGGGGCGCTATTTAATGGGAAAGGAGGAGTAGCGGAGAAGCTTTGCGACATGGGTGGAGCTCGGATGGCACGAGCTTGGAGTAGGTGAGGGAGAAGATAGGGGCAGGTGGGGGAGGAGACAAGTGGGGAAACGGGCGTGGCAGAAGTGACGACATGTAATACGCACGTCGTCGAGGGGAAAAGGGGCGGGATTCGCACCGAGGCAATGACTTTTTGGCGACTGTGACACAGCACGGACGCGGCTCGACATGGGCGCGGTGAAGAAGATAGTGACCAGGTGAGGAGGCTGACAAGCGGGTCTGGTCGAAACCGAGTGGCACTGGTCGAAACCGAGAGGGTGGTCGAATTTTTTTCAAAAAGCCCCAAAAACTAGGATGTTACAAACCTACCCCCCTTAAGGGAATCTCGATTCCGAGATTCAGACTTGGTCAGCAAAAAGGTAGGGATACTTGGCCTTCAAATCCTCTTCTCGTTCCCAGGTGGTTTCTTCTTCTGAGTGATTACTTCATTGGACTTTGCACGAACGAATGATCTTTCTTTTGGTAATGCGCTCTGCGCCACCAAGGATCTTGATTGACAGCTCCACATAGGTGATGTCCTCTTGAAGATCAATGCTCTCAAGCGGTGTTTGCTCTGTTGGAACTCGAAGACACTTCTTCAATTGAGACACGTGGAAGACGTCGTGAACTGCATATAAAGATGCCGGTAGCTCTAACTGATATGCGACTTCGCCTTTCCTGTCCACAATCTTGTGTGGTCCAACGAATCTTGGTGCGAGTTTTCTATTGATCTAGAATCTTCGTACTCCCTTGAGTGGAGTTACTCTGAGATAGACTAAATCTCCTATTTCAAAGGACAATTCTCTGCAACGATTGTCAACATAACTCTTCTATCGGGATTGAGCCACTCTCAATCGTTCTTTTATCTTTCTTACTTTACTTTCAGCATCCTTAATCAATTTAGGTCCAAAGAATTGATGTTCTCTGACTTGATCCCAAAGGAGAGGGGTCCTACACTGTCTACCGTACAACGCTTCAAATAGAGATATTGGCAAACTGGCTTGATAGCTGTTGTTGTACGAGAATTCTGTATAAGGAAGATTCTGATCCCAACTCTTCCTATAGCCTATAGCAAATGCTCAAAGTATGTCTTCCAAAATCTGGTTTACACGTTCCGTTTGTCCATCTGTTAGGGGATGATATGATGTACTGAAGTTGAGTATAGTCCCTAAGGCTTCATGCAGGCTCTTCTAGAATCTAGATGTGAACTGCGATCCTCTATCGGACACTATCTTTTTGGGTACTCCATGTAGACAAATGATCCTGACCATGTACAACTCTGCTAATTTACTACTTCTGTAAGTGGTCTTGACGGGAATGAAGTGTGCTACTTTTGTTAAACGGTCAATCACAACCCAGATAGAATCATATCCTGATTGGGTCCTAAACAATCCAGTGATAAAGTCCATGCCGATTTGTTCCCACTTCCATTCGGGAATTGGTAATGGCTGCAACAATCCAGTGGGTCTCTAATGTTCTACTTTGACTCTTTGGCATACATCACATTGTGCAACAAATTCAGCAATCTCTCGCTTCATACTGATCCACCAATACTTTTCCTTCAGGTCTTGGTACATCTTGGTACTTCCGGGGTGAATGGAGTAAGGTGATTTATGAGCTTCCTTCAGAATTAACTGCTTTGTTTCTTGGTGATCAGGCACACAAATGCGGTTACCGAACCAAATTGTGCCATGCTCATCCTCTGAGAATCCTGGGGCTTTGCCTCTTCTCATGTTCTTCAAGATTTCTTTAATATCTTCATCTTCTTTCTGATTTTCTCTGATTTGACTCTGAACAGTCGGTTGAACTTCTAAGGTGTTTGCACAACCCTAGTTAACAATATCTAAATTCAGATGCCTTAATTCTTCATACAATCTACTCTCCTGAACCAACATTGTGTTGTAATACTCTTTTCGACTCAGGGCATCTGCCACTACATTTGCATTGTCCGGATGATAATGGATTCCATGGTCCTAATCATTTATTAGTTCTAACCATCTCCTTTGCCTGAGATTGAGTTCTGACTGAGTGAAGTTGTATTTTAAGATTTTGTGATTCGTGAAAATCTCACAGTGATTACCAATGAGATAATGCTGCCAAATTTTCAAGGAATGCACAATTGCGACTAATTCTAAATCATGCGTCGGGTAATTTCCTTCATGATGCTTTAATTGGCGAGATGCATATGCCATGACCCTTTCTTCCTGCATCAGCACACATCCAAGGCCCTAACGAGAGTCGTCACAAAAAACCTCAAAGTCCTTATGGATGTCAGGTAAGACTAACATAGGTGCAGAAACTAGTCTTTTCTTCAACTCCTAAAAACCTTGCTCACAAGCATCTGTCCATTCAAACTTCTTCAATTTCTTCAAAAGTTGAGTCATAGGTCTGATGGTTTTGGAGAAACCATCGATGAATCTTCGATAATAACCAGCTAAACCAAGAAAACTCCTTACTTCGGTGACGGACTTGGGTTGCTTCCAATCCACTACAGCTTCAACTTTGGCAGGATCTACTGCAACTCCTCCTGCTGACACGATGTGTCTGAGAAAAGTTACTTGGCTTAGCCAAAATTCACTCTTACTGAATTTGGCATAGAGCTGCTGCCCCCCTAAGCCTCTCTAAAACTATCCTTAGATGCTTCTCATATTCTTCATCATCCTTTGAGTAGATGAGAATGTCGTCAATGAATACGACCACAAACTTATCCAAGAATTTCATGAATACTTTATTCATCATGTTCATAAAATAAGCTGGTGCATTCGCCAACCCGAATGACATTACTATGAACTCATACAGTCCATATCTTATGGTGAAAGCAGTCTTGGGGATGTCTTCTGGTCTGATCTTGACTTAATGATAACCAAATCTTAAGTCAATCTTGGAGAAAACACTTGTTCCTTTCAACTGATCAAAGAGATCGCCGATCCTGGGCAAAGGATACCTGTTCTTGATTGTGACTTCATTGAGTGATTTGTAATCCACATATATCTCCATACTATTGTCTTTCTTTTTTGACAAATAGTACCGGTACTCCCCAAGGAGATGAACTTGGTTGAATATAACCCTTGTCCTGTAATTCTTTGATTTGTTTCTTCAATTCTGCTAGCTCATTGGCGGGCATTCTGTAGGGTCTCTTTGAAATTGGAGTCGTCCCTAGAACTAGGTCAATTAGGAACATGATGTCCCTATCTGGTGGCATACTAGGTAATTCTTCAGGAAATATGTTCGGGTATTCTTTTACCACTGGAATGTCTTCTAACCTCACTTCCTTCAAACTAGCCAGAACAGAACTTTCTCTAATGGAGGTCTCGGGTCTGAATTCTACTTTAATTCCTTGCTCATTGGTGAGGGTGATAAACCTACTGACACAGTCTATCTGGCCTTGATTCTTGGCTAGCCAATCTATTCCGAGAATCATATCCAATCCTTGGGATTGCAAGACTATTAAATTTGCCAAGAAAGGTACTCCTGATATTTCTATGGTAAGATTTGGGCATAGGGAACTAGTCCTCATTTTCGAGCCCGGAGAATGGATTAACATAGGGTTAACTAAAGGAGAGATAGATAACCCATATTTTCCCACAAACTTATTTGAAATAAAAGAATGCGTAGCTCCTGAATCGAATAAAACTAATACTGGTACTGAATTAACAAGGAACGTACCAAGGACCACATCTGGTGCAATCTGAGCTTCTTCTGCTATGACGTGATTCACACGTCCCTTCTTGAACTGGACCGATGGCTTTACGACTGGAGTGCTATCAGGTGCTGGAACTCCCTGATTTGATCGGGTTGGGGTTGCTGGTTGCTACTTTTTCGGGCACTTATTGGCATAATGCCCCAATTCATTGCAATATAAGCAAGTAACTCCTGTAGTAGAGGTAGGTTCCTTCTTGGGAAACTGGCCTTCGGGAGAAGGGTTGCGAAAACTGGAGTTGATTGGACGCGGAGTTAGCACAGGTTATCTGGTCGAAGAAGATTGGAATTTCCTGTGCTGAGGTGGTTGAGGCTGAGTGGTGCGGGATTTGGGAAAACCCCTGGAGTTAAACTTCTGGGATGTCATTCTTCTCTTGCGATTCTCCATCTCTAAGTGCTTACCCTCCTGGCGGATAGCTTTGTTCACCAACTGTTGGAAGTTGGTGTAGTCTTGAGCAATGAGGCGGACGGAGAGGTCATCGTTGAGCCTGTACAAGAAATGTTCTTGCTTGGCCTCATCAACTACAATATCTTCAGGTGCATAGCAAGCTAACTGGTTGAACTTGTGTAAGTACTCATTGACGGAGCGGTTGCCTTGGCGCAAGGAGCGGAACTCTTTCTTTTTCAGGGTCACCATGCCTGAGAGGATGTGTGCACGACAGAAAGCCTGCACGAACTCGTCCCAAGCAATAGTCTGAGCATCAGCGTGAGACTAGGTGAAATTGTTCCACCACTCTGACGTTGGTCTATTCAATTGGTGAGAGGCGAACATAACCCTCTCACGATCAGTGCACTGGACCATATCCAATTTCTTGCAGACTGCCCTAAGCCAATCATCAGCCTCTATTGGCTCGGTACTGCTGGAAAAGGTCGGAGGACGCATCCTCACAAACTCTGATATGTTGGCCCTTGGAGGAGGTGGAGCGTGAGCATGAGGTTGAGCTGCTACTGCTGCTTGCAAGTTCTGCGCGTTGTTGATCAATTGCGCGAGTACATTAATCAGTTGGGCCTGGTTGGCCATCATTTGGCGCCAATCGGGTCCTTCAGCTGGAGGGGGTGGTGGCGGTGGAATTGGGTTCTCTTGATCACCCACATTCTCTCTGTCCTAACTACTGGTGCTGCCACTGCCGTTATGAGTAGTCACCATCTGCTAGATCTCTAAAGACTTAGGAAAGAGAGGAGGAACTAAGGGGGATAGAGTGAAACAGACCACCCAAACAAAACGACTAGAGACTAGTCGTAGAAAAGCTTACGACTAGAGACTAGTCGTAGAAAAGGCTTACGACTAGGGAGGGTTGGTCGAAGCAAGACTTATGGCCAACTCAAAAAGCTTTTTCAGAAACTTTAATAGCTTTATACAATGTTCTACTCATTGCTCGCGGTCTTCGGTGACTCTTGTATGACGATGTCCTCTTGACAGCTTGAGGTCTTGTGGTCTTGGACACAATGGTTAGTAATTGTGAGATCATCTATAGAAATTTTCAAGGGAAAGAGGATCCATTTAACATCGTAAAATGGTGAGAGACAATTAGGTAAAGAAGAATTGCTAAAAGAAGCTAATGATAGATCAAGGTGTCACCTCTCAAGGGTATGCAGCGGTTTAGAATCAGTGGAAAGCTTGCTCCAAGATTCATTGGACCATTCCCAATTCTTGCCCGAAGGGGTGAAGTGGCTTACAAGTTAGACCTCCTCCTCGACTTCTCGGAGTTCATGACGTGTTCCATGTGTCACAGTTGAAGAAGTGCTTACGAGTGCCAGAGGATCAAATGCCTTTGGAAGCACTGGACCTCCAAGAAGACCTCTCATACAAAGAGCAACCCATCAAGATCTTGGACATGTCGGAAAGAGTTACAAGGAGCAAGACCACCAAGCTGTGCAAAGTGCAATGGAGCAACCACTCTGAAGCCGAAGCAACATGGGAGCGTGAAGAGGACCTCAAGAAGGAGTTCCCCCACCTATTGTCTAGCTGAGCCTGAATCTCGGGGTCGAGATTCCCTTAAGGGGTGAAGGTTTGTAACGTCCCGTTTCTCTTAGGTTCTTGCTCAGTTTTCAAAATAAAAGTAACCATTTGGTTTTGTTGAGAACTCAAGCTTAACCTGACAGTTTGAAAATTTGGAGAGTTTAACTTGAATTAATCAAACCTTAACTAAGCTCCTTGTTGGCGCTCTCTGTTGGTTGTGGCTCTCGGTTGTTCCTCGCTGCCCCTTGGGTTGTTTTTCCCTCCGTAGCTTCTCTGTGTGCCTCTGGGTGTATCTCTTCTCCTCTAACTTTCTTTGTTGGTTTGAATCTCTTTGAGGCTCAGACCTCCCCCTCTGTTCAGACCTCCCCTCACTTTGGTTTTCCTGCTGAGGATCCAGCTCGGGTTTGTGTTTCAAAACCCCTTTGATCTCTCAAAGCCGAGCTTGGCTTTGTTTCCTTTGGACCTCCCCGTGGACCTCTCCACATTCATTTGTAACCCCTCCTGAGTTCACTTTGGCATTCCAGAGTTCCTCTGGACCTCCCACTGCCCTTTTGGAACCTTCCTCGAACTCCCTTCAAGCCCTATCGGACCTCCCCGAGTCCTTTCGAGCCCCTTCTTTGTCCTACAGACCTCCTCCGCGTCCTTTAGGACCTCCCCCTTGTTGAGATCTGGCCGTTAGGACCTCCTCTCTGGAGATCTTAACCGCTCAGACCTCCCCCTTGTTGAGATCTGGCCGTTAGGACCTCTTCTCTAGAGATCTTAACCGCTCAGACCTCCCCCTTGTTGAGATCTGGCCGCTAGGACCTCCCTCTTGGAGATCTTAGCCGTCCAGGTCCCTCCTTCGTTGGATCTAAAGGTTCCGACCTCCTTAGGTCCAAGACCTCCTTAGCGCTTGGACCCACCGTTGGCTCCTGCGGCCAAACCGCTTAAGGCTTTGCCTTCCTCACCTAAGGACCGTTCGATGTTGTTCGGATGGCCCGATCCTAAGGGCACATTCACTAGGTCCGAACATCCCCTTTCCCTTCTAGCCGTCCGATCTAAATCAGACGGCCTGGTCTCGTTGACCCGTTCGCTCGGTCCGAACGGCCCCTTTGTTTTGCGCCATCCGATCTGGATCTGACGGCCTCAGCCTTTCCTCGCGTATACTTGTCTCCGCGGACCTCCTCTTGCCTTGCAGATCTGACCATTCCGGTCCTCCTCTTTGAGATTCTGACCGTCGGACCTCCCTTTTGGAGATCTGAGTGTCAGGACCTCCTCTTGAGTCTTTGGACCTCCCGTCCAGGACCTCCTTGTGAGTCTTTGGACCTCCTGTCCAGGACCTCCCAGTGGTCTCTTGCGGAGACAGCCCTTGGGTGGGGCCATCTCTTTGACCGGTTGTGCACCCTTTTGACTGGCCCCACATGCCAGCCTCACTCAACCTTGTTATTATTGCTCTTGACTCAGAACTCTATGCGCATTTAATGGGTGTCGGGTCACATTAAATGCAGTCACATCTGAGGTACCTTATTTCAATTCCTTTAGGACAGGCCCTGTCCTAAGCTACCCCGATTGCCAACACGTCTTTGAGCCTTCTCTTGGTGCACTCCACCAACTCTGGCTATATATAGCCTGGGCGGGCTTTCATTTGCCACCTTTGGTTCATTTCTTGTTTCTTTGCCTCCTTCTTTGGTTCTCTCTGGCGCAGACCTCCCTGAGCTCGTTGAGGCTGTCCTTGAGCCTCTTGGTTTTCCTTTCTTGCCGAGTTGGTTTGAGTTCCTTTTTGGTTCTTTTGAAGTTCTTTGGCCTAGTGTGGTTTTGCTTATTTGGTTTTTGCGAACGTGTAGATCACGAGTTCGAGGAGTTCTTGGATCTAGCTCTTCCAGCCGAAGGTTCTCCACTGCTTGACCAAGGCAAGCCACAGACCTCCTGTTGATCATATTGAACCCAGCTTTAAAAATGTATTTCGGTTTTACTTTATCATGCATGGCTATCTTTATAAGAAAATGTTTGGGCAGTAGTTACTTTCCCTACTTGTTTTTATGCCCCCTTCATATCTTGCTCAAGTCATGTTGTCATGTTCACCTTGTAAGCCTTAGATTGGGTATTTAGTTGGTGTTCCTTGTTCTATGCCAACATGGGACCGTAGATTTATATAGCCTTGCTTTAGAAACCATGGTTCTGGCGTATCATGTTTCATCCTTAATAATCTTGACTAATGATCTATGGAACACGTGGTTGGTGCCCTTCATTAGCGGCTATGACAGGATGCCTAAGTTGTGTTGGTGTGGTGTGAGACCACTTTGTTAAAAGCTGTGGTGCAGTGGATCGGGTGGTCTTTTGGCAAGGGTAATTACAAAAGGTTTTCTTTGAGGCAAGAAGGCGGGAGTGAGTAGTGGGTGCTATGCACATTTGGGTTTGTGGAAGTCTTGCCTTAGCACAATTAAGGACTTAACTTTGTGTTACATTGGCTGGGCCAATCGGTGCAACCACAAGATCACTTTATGGGGGTGGTGCAGGCTGAATAATTAGCAATGGGATGGCTTGGGGCTGTTGTGGTTGGCGTGTGATTAGTTGGCGCAAGAGGGCACCCCATAACCTGTGGATTTCTAGACCCAAAGGGGGATTCGAAACCTTAGAGGCAGCTCAGAGCAGTTCAAAGCTTTGTAAAGGCCTTCTCTGCGCTCTCTAGGCTGCTCACCTTTGGAAGTGAGCAAGGGTGACCAAACCCGCCCGCTAGAGAGATCGTGGATTGTGGGTAAAGTTGTACACCTCTACAGAGTGTAAGATCTATTGAATAGCCAAGTCCTTGGTCATGGACATGCTCGATGAAAATGGTGCAAGGGTAGTTGTTTCAAAAGTTTGTGCCCTTTGGACACTTGATGAGATGCCTTGGCTTTGCCTCGAAGAGACCTTGGCCGGCTCGGAGGGGTCAAGGTTGGCTCGGGTAGTGGTCAGGGTGGTTCGGACCTCTGGAGTGGGTGCTCTGGAGTGGTTTTTGGGTGAGGACTTGGTCACGGGTGTGACCAGACCTCCCCCATTTTTGTTGTGGCTGTGAGTTGGTGCTCACTCCACCTTTTCAAACATCAAATGTATTATGTACTAGTGTTTTAACTTGCTGCTTTTCAATCTACTAATGCTATTGCTGTCAAAACTTGGCTTTGTGCAAGCTAACCATACAGCTCTCATTTGGTAAGCCCTTGCATGGATATTAATTGCATAAATGTTCCCTGTGTCTTGCTTAGTACATTCAAAGTACTCATGGCTTTAAGCCCTGTGTCAAAGCAGATTATGAAGATGATCAAGCTGAGCGGTCTGAGACCTCTTTGAGGAGGAGTTCTTGACGATCCATTGCCTAGGGCGTCCTCCACCCGACAGCCTGTGGGGCTTGTTGGATGGCTGCTGCGTGCTTTTGGTGTTGGAGCTTTAGAGCTCTTTGTTGCCAGTTTGTAAGTCTTTGTCGGTTTTGTAAGCCCTCTGTGGCGGACCTCTTGTTAACAAGCTTGACCATAAGGTCCTGTTTAATATTAAGTTTAATTTGTCTGCTTCATCTTTTGTTTGACCTTGTGGTTGTGGTATTAGCTTGTATTCCTGTGTGAGCTGGCTTCTATTGTCCTGGGACCAGCTCGAACCTGAGGCGGGACCTCAGGGAGGTCCCACGGGACTTCTTTGGGAGATCCTGTCGGACCTCCTTAGTGATATACCAGGAGGTGCTACCGTAGGGTTGCAGGCCAAGACCTCCAGGAGGACTTGAAGACCTCCTGGGAGGTCCTGGTAGACCTCCCTCGGGATGCACTGAGCGGTGCTACCGCTCTCCTCTGCGGTAGCACCGTAGCGTAATAAAAAAAATGGTCCTCTCGGACCTTTGCGGTATATCACTGGGTGGGTCGTCACACTGTGCTTCATACACTAGTCCAGGAACAGCTAGTGTACACAGTCCAACAAAAGTTGATAACACAACCATAACACACGATTCATTCAAAGTACTTCAAGTTTGATACAAAAGGGGCATAAAGCCAACAAGCAAAATACAGCGGAAGCAAAAGCAGTAAAGTAGGACACACGATTCACCACAGGCAATCGTCTGGAGGCGCAGCCTAGTCGTCCGAATTCTCAATCTTCTCGTAGCACTCCTCTCCTGGTCAACAATTGTATTAAGCAAGAGTGAGCACAAACAACGGTGCTCGCAAGTTACTCCCAATAACAGATTATAATGCATGCAAGGATTCAACAAATGGATGCTTATATGGCTCAATTTGCATAAAGCGACATTTTTCATGTAAATATTCATACTAAGTTCTAAAGCAGTTTACTCTATAACTAAAATTCATTTTCTAAATCTCAAGTTTTATAGTCAGATAACATTCATCAACGAGTGGTGAAGGATACCCTCTTATCACATGGCTATCTGCCCAAATTCCCATTTGGATAAACCATTTGATAAAGTCTTTTGAAAATAAAATTAAAATCTAACTTTGAGTGGCTTTGCTTAGCATGTCCATGATCATGGACACGGCTATTCAAATAGTTCTTAACACTCTACAGAGGTTGTATAGTTTTACCCACAAGAGATAATCACTCATAATGTCCGTTTACACACTTCCGAAGGCATGAGACTAAGAGAGTATCACAAGGCCTTTACAATGCACCATCCCACCATAGTCCCGCCTCGCTAAGGTTTTTCTTCCTTTGGATAGAAACCCGCCGGATTCAATCCCCCTCTTGCGCCATGTGGGAATACATAAAAGTAGGTTGTAAAAGAAACTCACGCAACCGGATGGCACGACCACGATGAAATGATACAGATTAATTGGCCAGGTCCTGCCCACACATAACATGGGGTCGTACGATGGGGCTTAGCAAGATGCTGCTCGAAGACCGGTCCTTAACTAACTTGACCGACTTTCCAAAATAACCCCTGGACCTCGATCCTGTGCATAAACATGCACCCATCCAAACATCCATTTCGCCCAAGTCCAAACCAATTTTCATTTTTGTTTAACAAGTCAAATCATTTTCTAAAATTTCTATAGTAACAGAATACCATAGCATCATTTTAAATCATAGTTGAACTTTTGGCTAAATTCCTTAAATTAAACATTTTTTTGTCTAAGCATAAAGTTTTTCAATATGTTCTAGCTCATACCAATGTATCAACCAGATTTTAGCTAAGGTATCAAGGAATAACAAATTTAATAGCAAAGTTTGGCTATACAAAGGAATTGGGAATAACTATAAAGCTTAAAACATGAATTTAAATAAGCATGCAATAATAATTTAAAATATAATTTAAATAATTTAAAATATTGGGATTCAATATGATTAAAGGTGTAAGTTACCTTGCTCGTATGCTTGAGGATCTAACTTAAAATACTGGGATTCGAGAAGATGACGACACGATCACACTATGGGGTTCCCAGAGCTACATCAAGCAAAGAAGAAGTATCAGTGAGGTAAGGGGCACATGGTGATGCAGGTGGCAAGGGCAAGGAAGCTCACAAGAGGAAATGGCGGTGCGAGGCTTGTTCACCGGTGTCGAGAACGATGCTTTCGTTCTCGGCAAAGCAAAGCACGAGATGCTCTGATTTTGTGCGAGAAGCAAGAATGGCAAGCTGAGGAGCTCATGACACGGTGAGGGGCTTAAATGTGGTCGAGAATAGAGCAAAAGAAGCGGCAAGAAAATGGCGCAGCGTACAGGTTTCTCGCTCCGAGCTTTGGCCTCGTCGTCTGAGCGGGGTAACGGCTCGTCGACGGGGCAGCTAGCATGGGTGATGGCAGGTGGAGGCGACAGGAGCATGTGAGGCTCTAAACTGTGTGCACCTGTCGCGTTCCGTGGGCCAACGGTGGAGCAGGCGAGGCGCGCTGGCGAGCGGGCGCAGGCGCGAGGTGGACGAAGGGCTCCGATTAGTGAGGCCAGCACATCAGAGAGAGAGAGAGAGAGAGAGAGAGAGAGAGAGAGAGAGAGCACTAGCGCGAGCTGGAGCGAGTGCGAGAGGAGATGGGCCGAGTTGAGTTTTGGCCCAAAGGTCCGGTGGGAATTCAAAACAGCTTTTGAATTTTTTTTCCAAACTGGCTGATTGTTGTTCTAATTGTTAAACATGGTAAATGTGCTCAAAATTTTATGAACATTTTTGTGGAGGCTTCTGACATAGTATGGTTCCTTGTGTAAATTTTTTGAGATTTTATCTATTTTTTTTATTTTATCAGAAATTCTTACAAGTTGCTGTTTGCATGTAATTCACTATTTGATTTATGCAAAGGTTAAAAATCATGCTAAAAATAGTTTTCCCACACATAACCATGCTAAAAATTATTCTTCCATTTATTTTCATTATATTTTCCCAAAATATAGTTTTTGGGATGTTACACACTCGGCGGCACTAAACACACACTCTCCTTAGTGACTCCTTAGGTCGTCGAAATCTACCTCAATTCAACAACCCCTCTGTGCCCCACGACAGTTGTGGTTGCCGACCCGTGAGCATGGTGGCCGCCAGCCTCCTGTGGATCCAGACACCCCTGCCTTCACCTCCGACGGATCAAGTTGTCCTCGTCTTCGCCTCCACCGGATTTGCCCGTCCCTACTCATGGGTTGTACTCCTCTCCAGCCGCCCCACCCCTTCTTCGTCGTATATACACGTATTTTGTATAGTATAATATAGTATGGTACAACATAGTATAATACATGACTGTGAGTATTTTTGTACAATATGACTGTATTGATGTAAAGTAGTATTTATGTATTTTTGCATTCTTTTTGGACAGTATTGCAGTTGTAGTAGTATTCATGCATTTTGAAATTTTTTTGGAAGTATAGTTTTAGTAGTGTTGACGTGTTTTACATTTTTTTACAGTAGTGTAACTGTAGTATTAATAATCTGGTTTGCATTTTTTTTGACGAGTATAGTTGTATAATACGTCTCATTCAAAATTCGAAATGATGAACAGTGCACATCTGATTCAAAATTCGAATGATCCAAAGAGAGAATTAGCACGTGATGAGACAATTTTATTCCTTGATGGGACTTTATTGATTTCTAAGGTTCACCCAATTTGTTTTGGCACAAATCTTGAGAATGGGATGGAGGGTGGAGATAGAGGGTGTGGATGGACATAGGTCTAGATTTTCATTTTCAAGGATAAACATGGTATAATTCTATTAATATACTAGGAGTCGTACGTCCGATTTAAGTGATAGGATCGGACCACCTGGTACTGGATGCATGCATTATTATCGCGAAAAAGTCTGATGCTGCAGCAATCAACTAACTCAACGATTGACCAAAAGCTAGTGCGTGTAACCAACCAATCCTAGCGAAACATGCTCCACGTACGCTTGCTCTTGCTGATAGTTAAACGTAAACGAAATTAGTACTTTCACAACATGTGCTATATGCAACATCCCTGAACAACGGTTGTAACATCCTAAGACAACGGTTACAACATCCCCGAACAACGGTTGCAACATACTAGAACAATGGTTGCAACATCTCTGGACAACGGTTGCAACATCTCCGGACAACATCCCCGGACAATAGTTGCAACATTCTAGGATAATGGTTGCAACATCCCCGGACAACTGTTGCAACATTCTAGGACAATGATTGCAACATCCTCCAGACAAAGTTGCAATATCCCCGGACAACGGTTGCAACATCCTCAGACAACGGATGCAATATTCTAGGATAACGGTTGCAACATTCCCAGACAACGGTTGCAACATCACCTGACAACGGTTGCAACATCATCCATAGACGTCTGTTGCATACCTTGGAAGCACACCGAGCTTACCTTGGAAGCACACCGAGCTGGGGCACAATTCCAGAGTCCATCCCTACAGGCGCGCCGCCGCCAACCGCCATGTCCATGGGCTTCACGTCGAGCTGTACTACCGGGAAGATGGCGTACCGCTCCGTACGTGACGAAGAATTCGTGCAGAAACGACGGCTGCCGCACAGAGAAGATGGGCACGTCGGCAGCCTTGTTGCCGACAGGGTCGAATCGAAAGTACGTGACGAACGGCGGCACAATGCTGTACCGCAATCTGTAGATGGCTGCGTGTGTATGGATCACCGGTGAGGTTGTCTAGTTTACCGAGAGACGTCTGGGTACCGAGTGGTTGGATCATAATGGACGATGAATTCCAGCGTACGAGCGCAACGCTCAAATCGGACGTACTTAGGTTAGCATTATCCTAAATATTACTTAAATTGTGTCCCTTGATACGTGCGCGCCGAACAAATACTGTGAATGGAGGGAGTACTAATCGATAAGCTGATCCGTGTTGTTTACTGAATGCGTAATTAAGAAATCAAACAATGAGGACACCCATGAATTGAAAGTTGACAGGTACATATATGTCACGAGTAACTGATACATGGACGATCGAAGTAGGTACGTAGAAGCAATGACAATGAAGTGATCATGAGGCCCATCCGGTGCACTTGTTAATTGGGCGGTAACTTGGACTTGATGGAGTCGACGAGGCCGCAGTCGATCTGGAACGCTTGGGCCAGCACGTGGGCCTGCAATGGCGGCGTGGCGCCGAAGAGCGCGTCGGCGACGGACTGCGTGCCCTGCGTCTGGCTGCTGAAGGCCGCGATGGCGACGGCGGTCGAGTTGGCGGCGCTGTTCTTCTGGAAGTGGAGCAGGCCGCGGGGGAAGACGAAGACCTCGCCCTTGCGGACGGTGCGGGCGAAGAGCCTGTTGGCCGTGGTGACGAAGCCGACGTCGAGGGAGCCCTCGAGCACGAAGATGATCTCGGAGGCGCGCGGATGGGTGTGCGGCGGGTTGAGCCCCAGCGGCGCGTAGTCGATGCGCGCCATGGACACGCCCAGGGTGTTGAGCCCCGGGAGTTTCTCCGCGTCCGCCACCGCCGTCACCGCCACCGTGCTGTTGGTGGTGTTGGCCACCGCCAGCCCGTCGAAGAAGAAGTCGTTCACCGTCACGTTCTCCGGCCTCTTGCACGGGAATCCGTTCAGCCGCAGTGCTGCATGTATCGATCCATGCAAATTGATAAGCAAGCATGATATATATTCCATGCGTGAGAGGCCGGGGGTTAGTGGATCATCAGTTGAGATTGAGAGAGCTAGTGAAGCATGGATCATCGGACTACTCACGGCCCTGGAGGGATTTGTAATCGGCGACGCAGATGTCCTGGAGCATGTCGGGGTCGCTGGCCAGCGAGGGGGCGGCGAGCGCCAGGAGGAGGACAAGGGCGGCCAAGGAGGCGAGGCCGAGGGCACCGGTGGTCGCCATGCTCATGCTCAGCTCAACCTGCAACGTTCAGCGTAGAGCTAGCTTGAACTGGCTCGATCGGCTGATCAGCAATTCAGCATACGATGGCATTTATAGGGGCCTCTGCGTCGCTAGCTAGCTGATCAGTATAAGATGACACTGCAGATCGAGACACCGAGAGAGAGAGCGTTGAGGTGGTGCGCGCATGTACCTGAATTGGAGCGATGTACAGAGCAGCTAGCTAGCTAGCTAGCTACCTTATATATTCGCTCAAACAATTCACTACAGTAGCAGCAGTAGCACACGCTCGCGTCCATGCATACAGAGATCCATATCATATGTGCGTGTGCGAGTTGCATCCGGCCTGTTGATCGACGAGTCCGATGAACTATAATTATCCAAGTCGTACGTTGAATTGGTTAGCTAGTGTGTATATATATATGGCCTATCTATATTACATACCATGATCTATTCATATGTCTCATGCCGTTATGATAAATTCACTCGTATCATTTTTATATATCCAAACCATATTTTCAAACAATATCTTTGGTCAAAAATCATTAGGACTTACCGCACAGCGTCCCCTTTTTGTGATTGGAGGGGTCGATCTAAATACATTAATTAGTAAGGGCAATGGACTTAATTTTGTCGTTTGTAGTTTGTAAGATATATCATAGTACATACTAAGCTACGCGGCCTACGTACGCCTATAGATGTTGGATTGTAAGGGGCCCGTTAAGGAAAAAGAAGCTTCATGTCATGCACCAACCATTATTAATTAAAGGAAAATCGCAGAATATAAGTGTCAAAAAATGACCCCTCCTACCATTTTTCCTGAAATTTTACAACAATTCTGCCCTAGCTACTACTCATACAACTCATGCTGCTAACTTTAGTGTGGATTCCACCTAGCGTACGTGTTGGTAACCAATCACTGTACTGCTAGCGCTACAATAATAAAGCATCACCCCCTAGACACTGACATCTCAGCAGCTTCCGGTAGAATTTCATGACAAACTATTAGGGGTGGAGCTAGTGGTGTGCTGGTATGCACCCGCATATCTAAAAAATTGAAAAACCTGCAGAGTATATAAGATAACAAGGCTAAGCATAAATTTATTGAACAAAACTTAAAACTTATGTATGAAGTGTGCACCTCCATTGAAAGCTTTTTAACTCCGTCACTGCAAACTAATGTTAGAACCAACGGCACTCTAGCTACAATAGCCAAGCATACTACAGTACCTCATGACAAACTAATCCTTTCATTTTAGATCCAAAGGTGCTACTCTAACTGCTTTAGTTGCACGCCTGTACTTGGGTCCTCTTTGGGGAGCTTCTAACACTAACATGTGAACACCGATCGAGTGATCCGTTCTAAGTTTTTCCAGAGATCGTGTCATGTCCAAAACACGGTTACAAATTCTGGCAACATATTTTTTTTGGTGCACACATATATGAACAACACTATAACAGGTGGGGTCCACGTGGCGACGACACGGTCCACGGTGGACTGGGTCCATACAATGACGCAAGCGACACACGGCACTGACTAGGACGAAGAGGCTGAGGTCGGCATTTGCGGCCACGGCGGAGCGTGCGGAGGGTTGCAATGGATAGAGAAGGATGCAACGAAGCTGATGACATAGATATGCAGCGGCAAGGTTCGGCGGCACTCGCCGGCGGCGAAGAGGAAAGCAGCAGCGCAGATAGGGTTCACGGCGGCAGGGCACTAGAGAGCTCCTCCGGCGAAGAGGATGAGAGCACAAGCTAGAAGCCTAGAACACGCGCGGCAAGGCGAAACTTGATCGGTGGATGGTGGCGGTGAAAACTCACGGGTGGTGGCGACGGCACACGGTGGTCGACGAGGAAGATGAAGTCGATCTCCTCGCCTGCAGCTACTCCGGCCCAATGGTTTGAGGGATTGCCACGGAAGGGACTGGGAACACGCCGTGATGCGGTGCCATTCGGCGAAGACGTGAAGGAATGACCAGACGATGAGCTCCTCCTTCGTCTCTGACGGTGGCAGCGCTGGAACTCGAAGAAAGCGGCGTGGACTAGGGTCTTTCGGATGCGGCGCGCGAGGGGTGCGAAAAGATGTGGTGTCACTGCTCCCTTTGTGGGGCACTGGAGCATGGAGAGGGCGCACGACGGGTGGCCATACTCGCCGGCGTTGGTGGCGGGCGCAAATGCGAGCATTAAGGCAAGGGAAACGACCGGAATGAAAGCAACGTGAGTGGAGTGAGTGGGGATCTTGATTGCACACGAACGGGGAAGGAAACGGTCACATTAAAGGAGCTTTCGAGGTGTCAATGGCGGGTGGGGATCTTGGGCTCGAGGTAGGGGACGAAGCCAACATGTGGGCCTGAGTGGCAGTGAGAGGGAGAGAGGAAGAGAGACGGGTGACGTCGGCCTGGCCTGGCTCGAGGAAGAAGCCAAGTGGGCTGGCCCGGGTGGAAGGAAAAGAGAGTAAAAGAAAAGAGAGGGGACAGCAGGCCGGACTGGAAAAGAAGGAAAACGGGCCGAGGAGAAGAAACTTGACCCAAGGGAATTTTGGGGGATTTTGAAATGATTTTCAAATTTTAGAAAATACAAGAAAAGCAAAAGAACTCAAAGAAATAGCAAATAAACCTGAAGAAAATATAAGAAAATTTCAGAAAATACCATGGAACCAGAGAAACTCAAATAAACCAGTTTTAAATTTAATTGATGTTTTATTTATTCACATTAAATTATTTTGATTTCTAAAAATTTAAATTAAGCTTTATTTACTCAATAAAATTCAAATGGTTATTTTTATTTTAAAATAAAAAAACACGAAATTTTGGATGTTACGGTTAGCGCGTGAATCTGGAGGCAAATGGGAGAGATAAAAATTCAAGTAATGCCAAGGTGAAAAAAAAAGTCTGCCTACACATAATTTGACTATTTTCTCTGTAAAAAACTGTCATATTCTGAAAGTTCATTTACAATTCCATTATACATAAATTACAATAAATTATTTATGTAATTTTGGTTCTTGATCACTGTAATTATTCTCGAAAGTCTTAATAACTCATATTTCCATCACATGATTCAAAATCTTACATATGCTTTGAGAAGTTCAGCAAAAAAAAAATTTATATACCAATAAAATACTTTAATGTGATGAACATGTTATATTCTTTACATATACTTTGAGAGGTTGAGTAAAACAAAAGACAAAAAATAAAATTATATACCAGTAAAATATGGTAATATGGTGAACCCGTTATGTTCCGAATAAAAAATTATAATATATTCGGGTCCAATTTACCATATGGGAAAAAGTGTAAATCTAGAAGCATATCGACGAATGAAAATTCAACTATTATGATTTTTTCTTATAGCACATCAATAACACGAATCTTATATCATATCTAACGAACAGAAAAGTGATAATTTTGACTTCAAAAAACTGTCGGAAGTTATATAACAATTCCCAAAAAAAAAACTCAAGTACTCTTAGCAATTCCCAAGAAAGAAATGTTTGGCCCTCTGAAAAGCCCTGCAAGATCGGAATCGAACCAACGCAGAGAGCTCGTCCGCCTCCCCACCCAGTGACCCAGATCCACCCACCCAGATCGCGGCGCCGGCCATGGTGGTTAGCGACGCGGCGAACATGGTGGCTGTGGGCCTCGTGTGGGGCGCCACCAACGCCTTCATGCGCCGCGGCGCGCTCGTCTGGGACCGCCGCCTCCGCTCCGTCCCGACCTCCGGCGGCACGGTCCGGCGGTGGGTGGACCTCCTCCTGACGTGGCAGTACTCGGTGCCGTTCCTCGCGAACCTCTCCGCCTCCGCCGCCTTCTTCAGCCTCCTCGGCGGTGCCCCCATCTCCGTCGCCGTGCCCGTCACCAACGCCACCACCTTCGCCGCCACCGCCGTCGCCGCGGCGCTCCTCGGCGAGGGCACCCGCCTGGTCCCGGCCGCGCTCGGTACCGCGCTCATCGTCCTTGGCGTCTGGGTCTGCATCTCATAGTCTAGCTTCTCTCAGTCGATCGATCCATGGATCGGCTCTCCGTCCAAGAATTGAAACTGTACGGTACCACACACAGTGTTTGTTGAACTGCTTTTTTTAAGGAAGTTTGTTGAATTGCTTGTGCACAGTAGTGAAAGAACTGATGAATTCAGGCGTGTTTTTTTCCTCGACACATAGAACGACCTTGTTCATCGTTGCCAGAGCTAGGTACTAGGTATGTTTTTTTTCTAGCAGAAAGAAAACTTCTGATCGCCACTCTAAGCTCAGGTTAAAGAGTCGTATCTTTACTTAATATGAAAAAGCGTCCGTCCATACAAGATTTTACTATTTTTTCAGTCCAAAACAGTTAGATTTTATTTCATTTACAACATCATTATACATAAATTACAGTAATTTATTTATGTATTTTTGGTTCTTCGTCACTGTAATTATTATCGAAAGTCTTAATAACTCATATTTCCATCACATGATTCAAAACCTAACACATACTTTGAGATATTGAGCAAAAACAAAGATAAAATAAAATAAAATTATATACCAACAAAATACGGCAATGTGATGATCGTTATGTTCCGAAAAAAATCATAATAAATTTAGACTCAATTCATCATATGAAAAGAAGTACAAATCTCAAAGTATATCAGACGGATGAAAATTCGGATATTTTGACAAAAGAAATCAATCAAATGTTGTTTAGCAAATCTCTATAAAAAAAAGCGAGTCAGCGATCATCCGTTCTCTCCTCTGCCTTCCCTTCTCTCCCCTCTCAATGGTCACTCGTGGGAAATTGGCACCCCTCCCTCCTCCCTAGTTCGTTGTTCGGGCACGTCGACTGGTGGGCCAGCGCTCGCAGTGGCACGACCTCATCTCCAACTCACGTGCCCCCTCCCACCCTCTCAATCTTGCACACGTGCGCCCCTTTGAATTCGCAACTGACAATACTGAAGGGATATGTGTAGGTTACACTAGTTGGCAATTCAAAAATTCTATTACGTAAACTAGGAAGCTATGCAAGTAAAAGATCATAAATCGTTATCACTAAACGCGCAGTGCAGCGGAAGAAGAGTTGGAGCAGTCTGATTCAACGTCGAGCGTGTCGATGTAGTGGTCGTAGTCGATCGTCCAACGTCTTCAGCACCGATCATCTCCACCATCAACCTATCACGTTTCTTGCGTAGGTTGTGGTTCGTCCTCGATCAGCGCAACAGCGTCTCGATGGTATCCACACATCTAGGGGTGGAACGCTGTATGCTGGTGTGCTAGCACCAACGCGCACGATAGGGCCTTCGGGGGGATGGCGGCTAGGGTTTCAGTGGAGCAACTCTCTTACGTCCCAACAGCCCCATGCATCCTCTTATAAAGAGTTCATAACGGATCCTATCTGTACTCGTTTGTTTCAACCTGTGAAGTGTGTGGCCCTGTAGATTCATGTGTAATCAGTTGTGACTCGGAAACTTCTTTCCGACACCACAAGTTGTTAGCGGTTCCTAGCAGGACATAACAATTTCAGAATACACATAAATATTATATCAGATTTACTTTATGCAATATGACCCGCGACCAAGTTCTTATCACTTACAACCAGCTCGTATATCTATACAACCGGTCCATATTTAGTCACGACCAGTTCGTAACAACTTACGACCAGTTATTGATCATGTACGACCAGCTTACGATTAGACTGTATCTCTATACGACCAGTTCGTATCTGATCGGACTAAACGACCTAATTGCGTATTCTCCTATTGCCTCACGATATCTGGTTGAACTCCGATGAGATATATGTCATCCATATACTGTTTAACACTTTCTCTATCTAGTAACAGATAACTTCATGTGGTCGACTCTTCAACCACTAGTGGTATGGCTATGCACTTTCTTTATCCGACTACATTGAGGGGTTCAAAGATATCTTTCCTATTATATTAAGAGTGACAAATCTCATATGCAACCAATCACATCTCTCCGTATGTTTCATAGCAATCGGTAAATGAATCATGTCTTTTAAAAAAAATGTAGATCGTAGAGCCTTGTTATTTTCAGTTGAAATTTTTCTTCATTGCTTTGTAATTTTTCTAAATTAGTTGAGATGCTATCTCTAGTACGAACAGTTTGTGCTTTGATTTTTTACTGTGGGTCTGCATCTCATAGTTTAGTTTGTCTTGGTCGACCGATCCATCGATCGGCTCTCCATCCAAGAAGTGAATTGTACGGTCCGCACATAGTGTTTGTTGAATTGCTCCCACACAAAGTGGAAGAACCGATGAATTCAGGACATTGATAGGAAGACCTTGTGGCATCTCACTTGGAGAACAATGGAAGATGATCTTGATAGTTCCATCTCTATTCGTCTTCCTGTTGATGCACATGCACATGGTCACATTGGATTGTGTTACAGCTACCCATGGCTACTGGAGAGCTTTTCTAGCAGAATTCTCGCTTTTAATTGCTACTGTGCTTGTTAAGTCCAGCCGCAAGACTGATATCGTCTCAAAAATGAAGGTGCCATTTTCAACTTGTTTTTGGAACAGACTCTTCTGCCCCTAAGCATAATACTTTGTGGAGATAAATGTCAAAACAAAGAAAACTTGTCGAGTTGCGATCCTAGAATAACTGAATTCTGAGACAAAAGTTTGTTTTTTAAACCTACACTACAGATGCTGGCTGGATGTGAAAACATGGGACTGACATTTGTATTGCTTGTCAATAATGCTACGGTCATTTGTAATGCAAAGCCACTTTCTTCTGTTTTCGTTAGCAATTGCTCCCACAAACCGCCCTTCTTGCTACTGTCTTTGTTCTCTTTTACTTGTTTTTGACTTTCGACGGTCTCCGGTGCAACTTTGATTGTTAATCTTATAACTTCATATTATGAAAGTATTTTAAATGACGAATCTAACAATACGTTCTTCGTATAGCCAATCTAGATAGTTCGTAACAATACAATATTTTTAGAAAGGTTGACGACTTAGATTTTAGGACGTCAAAGTAAAAAAGAATGGAGGGAGTAGTAGACCGCCCATGAACAGGTCTCCCTTGGACCAACATCAATTGAGCACCTTTATTCAAGTTTCTGACTTAGCTACGAGCAGAGGTAGATCTTGCCTTGGACTAGGTAGGCTATAGCCCAACCTATGACAAAAGAATTCATGCATGTTTTCATAAGAAATTATCAAAAACATAAAAGACTTAGAACAGAAAGAGCTAAGCACGGGGCATGACCCAGCTGACTCCACTCTGGCTATGAGTGACTGGAGTCCAAAACCTTTGTGCTCGACGTGCTGCTCCGAGCCGAGCTAGGTGTATGTGGCGGCACACAGATGCACCTAACCTAAGATATATTCAGAACGATTGTAATTCTCCTGTTCTTAGATAATAATAATGAGGTTAAGCTCGGTCGTTGCTCTAAAAGAAATGGTTAGGTTTTCTGCATCCGAAAGCGTATTTGGGGAATTCGTCAGGCGCTTTGCCTTTACTGTAAGGGTAGGCTTTATTCGCCCACGGAAATAAGCAGAGAGAAAAATATCTCCACTTTGCTTGTCAACGAGCGCGAGAGCGGAGAACCCGAGAGGGAGGAGGAAGAAGAAGGAAGAGTGCAGATGGCGGCGGCCGGAGAGGCGGAGAAGGTGCAGGCGTCGCACATCCTGATCAAGCACGAGGGCTCCCGCCGCAAGGCCTCCTGGAAGGACCCCGAGGGCCGCGTCATCTCCGCCACCACCCGCGCCGATGCCGCCGCGCGCCTCCTCGAACTCCGCGACCAGATCCTCTCCGGCCGCGCCACCCTCGCCGACCTCGCCGCGCGCCACTCCGACTGCTCCTCCGCCCGACGCGGCGGCAACCTAGGTACGTACATACGTACGTCTAGATCATACCACACATCGCGGCGCCCACCTTCTCGATCTACTCCCACTCTTTGCTCTCTTTTGTGCGTTGTTGTATAGTTAGGATTTGTACATCCTGCTAAGATCCGGTGGTTAGTCGAAGCGATCGACCCAGTCGGCTCCTGATTCATCTTGAGGTAGATTCGATGCATCCATTTGATTCTTGCTGCACTCTTGCCGATCGAACTTGAACCTAGGGGAGATGAATTAAATTGGGTGTTGCCCTGATGGGCTCAGTTAGCTGTGATGTTACCAGTAGCTGATTAGTTGTTGTGATTCATTGTTTTTTTAATCATTGCAGAGGAAAACAATTCATTCAACTGGGCAGTCGTGTGATTTGGGCATAAGTAAGGTATAGCCTTGCAGCTGGCTAATTAACTGTTCGTTTGTTTTATCGCAAAAAAAAAATCGTTTGCTGATTAAACTCATGCACTCATGTTACTACCGATGCATTCCTGTAATTTGGGCATAAGACTGAGATAGACTGTCACTGATTAAACTCGTTCATGAGGTGATAATAAACTATTAATGCAAGGACGCAAAATGTGCTGGCTAGCTGCTGCAGTATCCTGCTTGTATGAAGGTTCTTTTTAGTGTGCAACTAGTTACAATGCATAATAGCTGTTGTGTAACATAGGCAAGGATCAGGATCGATCATGAATGATGGAATATAACTATACTGTTTATGGGCCTAAATTGAGCTCCCACGAGGCCACATTCTCTGAGTGATCTAGCATGAGAGGGCGCCCATTCCCCCACTGACTCGATTTTGTTAGTGATCTTGGTTCCGACTTGCGTGTGGACAAAAATTGTAGTGTTTATGTAATACAGGATGTGCACCAAGTATGTGTATATTGTAGTGTAGATATGCCAATTTTAAATTAAGAGAGACAAGAATGGATAGAGTTCAACCAAAAGTGTATAAATGTTTTGCAGATGTTTAGCTTATCTTAAAAACCAGAATATTAATAATGGTATGGGTGTCGCAATTTGTTCCATTTGCTAGATATTTGATGGTAACTGTTTGCGAGAAATAAGTTGTTTACAATTGTTTCATAGTATCAATTCCGATCTCTTCCATTTGTGTGTCCCCAGTGTGTTTGCTTGTGCATGTTCTGCAGTACCTCATCATTCCCTGATATTATGATAATCCTTGGTGCAAGTTCATCATGCTTTTAGACTTGTCTGCTGCTGGAATATATTCACTTTATGTCATGTCATAAAGAGAATTCTCTTTATGATATGACATGCTATGAGCCTGTGGCATTGCCTTCCTTACTCTTGTGCATTCCCATTCTGAATGATGAGTGCGAGATTGGTCCGTCAAGGACAGAGTTTTGTTTTTAGTTAAGATCAGTTAATTCTTATGAGTAATCCCATAGTTACTGGATTCGCTATAAAACCCTACGAACCACGAACCGGATTTGGTTGAACCTGAACTGGTTTAGGGTACGGTGTTCGTGTTCGCAGTGGATCCACTGGAAGAAAAAGTGGCGAACTACGAATCCGAATCTCGTACCGCGACTTGGACGAACTGTGTTTCTGGTAACTATGAGTAATCCATTGTATAATGAGAATAAAAGACTGGATGATATGTCACAGCTCACAAGTTTGAAGAAGCCTGAAGCTGAAGCTGTTGTGTTTACTCACTAGTTTGAAGAAATGTGAAGTGGAAGTAGTGTTCCCCTAGGCGCTAGGCGCTAGTCGGGTGGCAGACCAGCGCCTAGTGCCTAATCGCCACTTAGGCGGGATAAATTGGCTAGGCGGGCGCCTAGAGAAACACTGAAGTGGTCGTGCTAAGTCACAAGTTTGCCAGAGGCATAATAATTCAAAATTTCAAATGCGGATATTGTGTTGCAGGGAAGACTGATATCTCTTGGTTTGGTGTTAAGATTCAGTTAAAATTTCGCAGTCTTGCTGATTAGGGTGATTTGGAAAAAAAGAAACCCACTACCATGACACTGCAATCGTCGTGTTACTGCTTTTAACATTTATGCACTTGTTTGCTAATTGCCTTTCTGGCATTGAGTTGTTTGCACCAGATTTGTGTGATGTTGCTGCTGATTGCACCTCCCATGATTCATGGTTTGATCTTTCTAACAGTGTTGTGATCCTTGATAGGTACCTTTGGGAGGAGGGAGATGCAGAAGCCCTTCGAAGACGCCACATTTGCTCTCAAGGTTGGTGAGCTCAGCGACATCGTCGACACTGAAAGCGGCGTTCACATCATCCTGCGGACTGCCTAAGGAGAAGGATTGCATCATCAGTTGGATGGCTTTTGCTTAGGGCCTGTACCTTTCTCTTTCTGGCAGCCTAAATTAAAACTCAGAATCATGACGAGGCCTGTATCGAATATAATGTCGAAGTTGGCATCTCACGTTTGCTACAGCATTTGAGATCGTTACGTTAAATGCATCAGTTATATATTTGCAGGTATTTTCGTCATGATTGTTGACAAATCTCACGCATATATATTCTTGCCTCCGTTACCATTTTTTTCTTCCAGAATGCGGTATTTTCATAGTTTTTTGGCAACGTCTTACCATAAATGTCACTAGTCGAAATCATACCGTGTCTATGTTATACCAGATTCCAAAATCACTTGTTGACAAATCTCATGCATATTCTTGCCTCCATTACCAAAACTTGTTCTCAAATAGTCGAATGCGGTATTTTCGTACTTTTTTGGCACCGCATTACGATAAAAGTTAGCATTACGATAAAAGTTAGTAGGCGAAATTATTTTGCATAGATCTTGTCCATGTCTAGAATGATATGCATTTTTTATACATGTCCAAAATCACTAGCTAGATACAGTGGGGCTGGTTGGATTTTTATTATTATTTAACCATTTTCAAATTATTTTTACTAATGATTCCTCGTCTAATTTATTTTTAAATGTGACTATTTTATCCACGTCAGCGCTCATATATAGCGTGGCGAAACAACACCGTATCGTAATGGTGTGACTAAAACGGTCATTTTGTGGCTATGGACTAACCTTATCTCATGGTGTTGCACTTTTGTTTGCCGCGCCTTGCACATAAGGCTTAGATATGCTGGGTGAGAGGTTATTAATAAAAATAAATTAGAAAGTTAAATAATAAGGATTGCTCGGCTGCCGTTGTGGTTTGGTCTCATCCCTACCTCACTGATAAGTGGGACCTTCACAAGTTTCCCTTTATCTTCAGTACGTTTTTCTTTCTTTCTTTCCCTTTTGGAATCTTCCATTCAGGCTTCGGGCTGCTATCCACTGCCGCCGCGCTCCCTCTCTCCGGTGGTCGGCGATCCCTCTCTCGCTCCTGATCGCACGTATCCTTGTCACCGGCGACCTCTTCCTTTCCTTTTACCTCTTCTCACCGGCCATCGAGGAGGTCAGTAGTTAGCACTACAGATGGCCCAAACTTCTCCTTTTCCTTTTACCACTTTATATCTAAGGTGCTCCTTCTTCTTCCAAATCGAATCATCGTTTATAACTGCGTTTACGCGCCCACCAATATTGTCTAGGGGAATCCATTTAGTAGGATGGTGGCGGGATTTGGAATAATTGGAGGGAGGTCGATCGATTACCATGCCTACTCCTAAATTTAGCCAAATTTTACAAATCAATCTTGGCCAGTTGATGGGAGTCAGATTGATCATATCTTTTGCACTAGACAAGCAGATTACATATTTAGAAATTAATCTCGGCCTGTTCTTCGTAATTGGCAAGGTTTGCGAAATGAATGCCCTGACGCTTGCAAACATTCATGGTGCTGATTTTCCCCCCTTTTGTTTCACAGAGTTGCCCGAGGTACGCAGCGTAAAGCTGAACACGGTATTCCCGGCAGATACAACTCGAAGCTGGAACTTTCTTGGCCTGGACTACAACCAACCGGCTGGTTTACTGCATGATGCTAAACATGGAGAGGCAGTCATCGTCGGGGTAATTGACTCAGGTATGGTCAAGGTTCAATTTAGACATTAGTAGGTAATTGATTCTTGTTTGCATATTCCCCGATAATTGAATCAGCTCTTTTTTGGGGCCTGTAAGCTAGTACATTCAAATTCCTCTCCTCAGCATATTGAAATTTATGTTGGATTTCTAAATTTAGTAGCTAGGATACAGAAATAGAATATCAAACATAGTCAACGTGTATGCTCTCTTGTTTTTCTAGATGGAATAAGTCCACATATTTATGTAATTGTGCCACATTAGCTCTGAGTTACAGTGTCAAATTAGTGTTTCATCAGTTGATTGGTGGGACCCATTTGATACAAATATGAAGAAACTCGACTTCTTTTTTCAAATTGAAATAACTGTGACTTACCCAAAAAATAAAGTCGGACGGCTCATCACAATTCTTTTTTATGTGTTAAAAGTATAGCTGAGAAATCTATAGGTTTCAAATTTAAAATTACTGGTAGGAATTTGTAATTATTGTGAATGACATGTGGGTCCATTGTGATTTTCTTGACCAAAAATATGTCCATCCACTTCAATTAGGTTTTTAGTCTATCGATGTGTAAATGGCACTAGTGGCCCTTGAAATATTTAAATTTGCTTGGCTGTGCCATTAGATCCTTAAACATTAGTTTGTAAGTGTATAAACTTATTTAGTTGTGCCATATCCATTTGTCGATCAAGTGGTGAGAACTTTCAAGATATCACGTCAGTCGGATGATTATGTGGCCCACCATGTGACTTGACATGTCATCTGGAGATCATTTAAATGATTGTTGGAATCTACGTGCAACTATTAGGCTAGTCCAGCGAACTTTCAAACTTATATGTGAGTGTAAGGACCCAAGTGGTAAAATGTAACAGGTTTGCGATCTCTCGTTAAATTTACTGTACAGGAAATCATGAAGTTTACGCCATTGATTTATTTTTACTGCTGACTGTAATATGACAAATGAACACATATTATTGATTTAGTGTTCTTTGAAGGAACATGATCGCCCCTATACATTACAAATTAATTTGATTTTTGAGCAAACAACTGTAATCTCAGAAGGACGTCAATTTAATTATTAGCTAGAGAAACAGAGGATCAGTCAACCATATTAAATCTTAATTTGATTTTTGAGCAAACAACTGTAATCTCAGAAGGACGTCAATTTAATTATTAGCTAGAGAAACAGAGGATCAGTCAACCATATTAAATCTTTGTGTTGTTCTAGGTATCTGGCCAGAATCTGAAAGATGGTTTGGGCCCTGTACCTTCCAAGTGGAAAGGTGTTTGTCAATTAGGCGAAGCATTCAACACACACAACTGCAGTCGGAAGATTATAGGAGCTCGTTGGTATGCAAGACATCTTGACCCAAAGGTTTTGAAGAATGAATACAAGTCTGCCAGGGACTATGTTGGCCATGGAACGCATGTCGCTTCCATTGCAGCTGGTGTCTTGGTGCCAAATGTCAACTTTCACGGACTTGCGTCTGGTTATGCCAGGGGCGGTGCCCCTCATGCCCGGCTTGCTATATACAAGGTATGCTGGGGGTCTACAGGTTGTGATTCTGCAGCTGTCATGCAGGCAGTTGATGACGCCATACACGATGGAGTTGATATAATCTCTATGTCACTTAGTATCCCAAGCTTTGAATACTTCGAAACTTTGCATGCTGTGGCAAATGGCATAACTTTCGTTACTTCAGCGGGAAACACTGGCCCTGCTCAAGGACAGTCAGAAATGCATCTCCCGGGCTTATAACAGTAGCATCAGCCACAATAGATCGTGCTTTCCCAACTGTTGTCACCCTTGGTAACAACGAGAAATTAGTGGTATGTTAATTCGTCTTTTAATTGTTAATTTCTTCTGTTATTTGTTTAGTACATTTCTCATCAATACACTGTTGACTTGTACCAGCCTAGTGAATATTTCTTCTTGATCTTTTAGGGTCAATCTTTGTTCTACGAAAGTAAGGATAAGGATAGCTGGTTTGAGTTATATCCAGTTGTCAATGTCAGGTAAACTTTTGCATTCCTTAATTGTGTCTGTCGCATTACTTTGTCCCTTACATTGCTAGTTTGGGTTGAATGTTCAATAACATGCACATGTGAACATGTAGATGTGATGAGAGTTCTTTGACATCCACCCATGTTGTGGGGAGGATTGTGTTCTGCTATGGTCCTAATCTTGTGAAGACAAATCCGCCGTTCAATGATCTGCCACTGGCTGTAAGTGCAGCAAAGAAAGCAGCAGCAAGAGGACTCATTTTTGCAATGTATACTTTAGATTCTTTGGGCTCAGTCGAAGGCTGTGATACTATGGCATGTGTTCTGGTAGACTTCGAAGTGGCTGATAGAATAAATAATTATATTGACACAGCAAGGTGAGGTTTATCTTGTACTTTCCATTCCATCAATTTACCATGCTTTCTGCAACGACGAGTTTACCTGTAAAAGTTACAAGTTGTTATACCATAGATAAACTAATCTAATTTAGCTCTAGACACTTTGCTATAGATGTTTGGCAAAAAATTTAACACACATCCTTAGCTTGTAAAAATTGTTAACTTCGTTTGATATACTTTTAATTTATCTACTTAGGACCCTGTACTCCTTGAAATTGTTCATTTGAGTTGTGACATTCCCAAATGCAACATCTTATTTTAAAAGCTAAATTGAATCATCTTATTTGAATAAATTGTTTATTTTGTTGAAGACATTGCATAGAAAGCAAATTTGATTGTGTCATGTTTAGGATTCCATACCAACGAAGGCATCAGAAGGCAAAGTCTGCAACGCCAACAGCAGAAAATAGAATGGAATAGGAATTCTTCTTGTGCCGCTTTCAGATACATCAAGTGTATTACATAAGAATAGTAAGAATCTGAGTTAGATCGGTCTTTGAGTTCGAACGAACTCTAATTCGATTGTAA
This sequence comes from Phyllostachys edulis, assembly GCA_036346405.1. Taxonomy (NCBI): domain Eukaryota; kingdom Viridiplantae; phylum Streptophyta; class Magnoliopsida; order Poales; family Poaceae; genus Phyllostachys; species Phyllostachys edulis. The sequence continues at coordinate 6,506,091 of CM070552.1, forward strand.
GACACCTCTATATAATAGGGCTCAAGTTATCAATAAGAAATCGATAAGTATTAGCTCTTATTTCCCGGTCTATTCATTCGTCTCAGATCCTCGCAGATCTTCTAAGCTGCATTGTCTCAGCTCCACCACGGCAACCCGACGCAAACCTGGAGCAAAGCCACCTGTAACACATAATTACCCGATTAGATCTATAGCACGTGACAACTTGGTATCAGATTCAGGCGATACATCTCCCACCATGAGCAACAGTGGCGAACAGGCAAACTCGCAGGATTAGAAGCTTGATCTGATCTTGTCTCAACTCACTGCTATGTACACCGACATAAATCTGTTGAAAGCAAGGGTGGATGACATTGATCAGCAGATGACCTTGGGACAAGCCGTGAAGGATAAGCCCACCGAAGGCATCCTGCCGACACCGCCGCAGAGATTCGCACCACAAGCACCACATCAATCGCAGTACCAGCAACCGTCACTAGCAGGCGAGCGATTCAGCGCACCACGGTTCCATAAACTGGAGTTCCCGAAGTTCGACGGCAAGGAGGATCCACTACCGTGGCTAAATCGCTGCGAACAATTTTTTCGAGGGCAACGTACGCCGGAGGAGGACAAGGTATGGCTAGCTTCATACCATATGCTTGGTTCAGCTCAAACTTGGTTTCACAGATTAGAACGCGACACCGGGACACCGTCTTGCTATTTTGCTGAACTCGTCAACACCCGCTTCGGGCCACCCATCCGGAGCAATGCTCTCGGCGAACTGACATTATGCAAGCGCACAGGCACGGTGGAGGATTACCAGAGCGTTCGTACGCATCGCAGCAGAGTGATCCTCTTCGAGCGTCAACAAACTCAGCTTTTCACCGTGGGATTGCAAGAACCCTTGCGTACGGATGTCGAGCTTCAAGCTCCTCACAACCTGGAGACGGCCATGAGCCTGGCTCGTGCATATGAACGTCGGCTGCAATTAACAAATCATCTGTTCCGGCCAGCAACAAGGACCACATCAATGCGACAGAACTCAACCGTCGTAGGACACACGGCTACAATGGCAAACCCAGCTCCACAATCATCAGGTTTGACTGGAGCTGCGTCAGGAACCACAAACACAAAGACGACCGCTCGGGGAAACCGCGTCTTTCGCTACCTGTCCGCCGCAGAGATGGAAGAGCGTCGTCGTCTCGGACTCTGTTACAATTGTGATGAGAAATTTTCACGGAATCATAGCTGCAAACAACTATTCAGCCTGCTATGGGACAACGAAATCCAAACTGAGGAAGAGGGACCCGAGATTGACATGGAACCGGAAATCTCTTTGCATGCTCTTACCAGCGTGCGCACGAAGGATACCATGCAACTTTCGGTACAAGTCGGCTCCGACAAGAAAGCATTACTAGCCTTGTTAGACTTCGGATCCACTCACAACTTTATCTCAGAAGAAGCAGCGCGCCACTTAAAACTTCAGTTATGTCCACGGGATGGATTCAGCGTGGCAGTGGCAAATGGAGACCGAATTTCTTGCACTGGTTTCAGCCCCAATACAGTAATTACCATTGACACTGAGCAATTTGCCATTGATTTCTATGTGATATCGCTCGGGGGCTACGATGTGGTTCTAGGAACTTAGTGGTTAGCAACGCTAGGACCAATTCTTTGGGATTTCGGCAAGCGTTCAATGTCTTTTTGGAGGAAGGATCATCGGGTGACCTGGCTGGGCAATGGGTCTTCTACAAAAGTATGTGCCAGGCTGAATGCATGTGATGGCTCAAACCTCATGGAATTGCTCATTGCCGAGTTTGAGGACATTTTCTCCGAACCGAAGGGATTACCACCACGCCGATCACGAGATCATCGGATACACCTTCGGCCAGATGCCTCACCGGTGGTGGTCAGACCTTATCGATACCTAGCCTTACAGAAAGATGAATTGGAACGACAATGTGCTTCCATGTTGGAGCAAGGTATTATTCGCTCCAGCACCTCCGCTTTTTCTTCGCCGGTACTATTGGTCAAGAAACGCGATGCCACTTGGCGCTTTTGTGTCGATTATCGCTGCCTTAATAAGATGACTATCAAGGATAAATTTCCAATTCCGATAGTCGATGAGTTACTGGACGAACTCCGGGGTGCTTGCTTCTTTACCAAGTTGGACCTTCGTTCTGGCTATCATCAAGTTCGGATGCATGAAGATGATATCCACAAAACGTCATTTCGCACACATGAAGGATTATTTGAGTTTCTTGTCATGCCATTCGGCTTAACCAATGCGCCTGCTACTTTCCAAGCCTTGATGAATGAGGTTTTACGATTGTTTCTACGTCGATTTGTCTTGGTTTTCTTCGACGATATCCTTATTTACATCAGATCATGGTCTGAACACCTCCAACATGTCCGGGCTGTCCTCGAAATCATTCGTCTTCACCGGCTCTTTCTCAAACATTCGAAGTGTTCTTTTGGTCAGAAGTCGGTAGCCTATCTTGGACATGTAATTTCTGGGGAAGGCGTCGCCATGACAAAATACAATCGATTACCCACTGGCCGACACCTAATTCTACACGGTCATTGCACGGATTCTTAGGATTGGCGGGCTATTATCGCAAATTTATCAAAAATTTTGGGACCATTGCCGCACCATTGACACAATTGTTGAAAAAGGAAGGATTTACGTGGTCATCTGCAGCTGATCACGCGCTTCAGTCACTCAAAGTAGCTCTGACAACTGCACCAGTTCTTCAGCTACCAGATTTCGAGGTTCCCTTCATCCTCGAGTGTGATGCATCAGGATCGGGTTTTGGGGCCGTTCTACATCAAGGTAGTGGGCCGTTGGCTTTTTATAGCCGCCCATTCCTCCTCGGCATGTGGGTCTTGCTGATATGAGCGAACTCATTGGACTTGTTCAAGTCGTTAGGCATTGGAGGCCATATCTATGGGAAGAGCTTTCACAATTCGTGACCGACCATTATAGCTTAAAGTACCTACTTGACCAAGCCTATGCGACAATTCCCCAACATCAATGGGTTAGTAAGTTGATTGGTTACGATTTTTCGGTTGAGTATAAGCCCGGCTGGTTAAACATTGTGGCCGATGCTCTGTCTCGCCGTGGATCGGATGTTGCACAATTATGTGTGGTTACTGGTCCGCAGCTCATTGTTCAAGGGTGCGCCAGAGCTTGATAATCGATCCAAACCTTGGTGGCTTTAAGAGACCAGATCAATAACGGAGAACTAATACTTCCTTGGGCTTTCACAGATGGTATTGTTACCTTCAACAAAAAAGCATATATTCCACCATCCTCACCATTCTTACAGGAAGCACTTACGGCTGCTCACGCTAACAGTCACGAAGGTGTGCAAAAGACCCTCCATCGTTTCCGCCGTGATTTCCATACTCCGGTTGCACGCACTGTGGTACATGATTTTGTTCAATCATGTGTTATTTGTCAACGTCACAAAACCGAAAATCTGCATCCGGCAGGTCTATTACAACCATTGGAGGTTCCTTCGCAGATATGGTCGGATATTGCCATGGATTTTATCGAGGGACTACCGAAGGTGGGAGGCAAATCGGTCATACTCACAGTGGTGGATAGATTTTCGAAGTATGCCCATTTTATTGCATTGGCACATCCTTATACGGTAGCTTCGGTTGCTCGTGCCTTCTTCAACGACATTGTTCGTTTACATGGTTTTCCGACATCTATAGTCTCTGATCGTGATCCAGTTTTTACTTCAACCTTTTGGCAAGAATTGTTTCGGGCTGCCGGCACTCGTCAATTCCTTAGTTCCGCTTTTCATCCTCAGTCAGATGGACAAGCTGAGGCAGTAAACAAGGTCATAGCAATGTATCTTCGTTGTATGACGGGTGATCGTCCAAAGCAGTGGATCCAGTGGTTACCATGGGCCAAGTATTGCTACAATAGTTCTTATCATACAGCACTCCGCGATACGCCTTTTCGTGTCGTTTATGGTCGGGATCCACCTCTTCTCAGAGTTTACGATTCTTCAGAATTGAGGAATGTAGCTATTGCAAATACAATTCAGGACAGAGATATTTTTTTGAGTCAAGTTCGTGAAAGATTACTTCAAGCCCAGCAGCATTACAAATTGTATTACGATGCCAAACATCGACCTTTGGAATTTGAAGTTGGTGAGTGGGTTTGGTTGCGTTTGCATCATCGTCCGGCTGCATTTTTAGGACCGAGTGCTAAGGGCAAACTCGCTCCAAGGTATTTTGGACCGTATCAGATCATCGCAAAAATTGATTCTGTGGTGTATCGCTTGTCATTACCATCCAATGCTCGTTTGCATAATGTGTTTCATGTGGGGGTTCTTAAAAAGTTCAAGGGCACACCACCTTCGGACCTCCTCCTTGCCGGATATACAAAGATGGACATGTAGTGCCAACACCGATTGTCGCTCTTCGTACTAGGCTCCATAATGATAATTGGCAAGTTCTCATTCAATGGAAGGATTTCCAAAGATTTGAAGCAACATGGGAGGACGCTTTCGCCCAACTACGTTATCCATTGTTCCACTTGAGGACAAGTCAATTCGAGGAGGAGAGATGTCATGTTTAGGATTCCATACCAACGAAGGCATTAGAAGGCAAAGTCTGCAACGCCAACAAAGCAGAAAATAGAATGGAATAGGAATTCTTCTTGTGCTTTCAGATACAAAATGTATTACATAAGAATAGTAAGAATCCGAGTTAGATCGGTCTTTGAGTTCGAACGAACTCTAATTCGATTGTAAGACACCTCTATATAATGGGGCTCAAGTTATCAATAAGAAATCGACAAGTATTAGCTCTTATTTCCCATCTATTCGTTTTCGTCCTCAGATCTCGCAAGATCTTCTAAGCGCGTTGTTCTCCAAACTCCGACCACGGCAACCCGACGCAAACTCGAGCAAAGCCACCAGAACACATAATTACCCGATTAGATCTATAGCACGTGACAGATTGATAGTTTATTTTTTTCCTATCCAAATTGGGTGACAAACACAACAACCTGCAGATTATTCTTCTTGCTAATCTACCTGTTGCTAGTTAGTTATAATATATTAAAATGGTATTTTATACACAATATGTGATCCTAATGTTTAACAGGGCTGAAAACAGTACATCAGTAGCTAAGGTTGCTCCAGCTAATACATGGATTGGCAGTGAAGTCAATGCTCCCAGAATCTCAGCATTTTCCTCCAGAGGACCTAGTCCACTTTTTCCTGAATTCCTCAAGGTACATGCATGCAAAGCTTTCTAAGCCCAATTTCATCTTTTATTGTTCTTTGTTATTGGTATTTGACATTTGAGTTAGGCAATTTGACCCAAGGATCACATAACCGGATCATGTAGTAATCCCGCTGGCTGGCCGGGACCAGTAACCGGCCGGTTACCGGTCTGGTTACCGGTCAAACCGGTTATTTCCCGGATGAAATTCATTCAAATTTGATTAAAAACCATTCAAAATCTGAAATTTTGAATTTGAATTTGAAAAACCAGCCGGGATCCTCAGATCCGCCCCCTCGATAGTAAGGTTACCGCGGGATTTTAATCCTTGTTTGATCCGTATTTACATGTTCAAAGCCATTATTAACTATATATGCGTTGAATGAAATAAAATGTCCTGTTTATTTTTTATATTTCCATATCAGGTTAAGTTATGATTATCTCACACTATTAATTAATAAACCTCTAGAAATTAAAATAAAATTCACCACTGTCAAAATTATTAGGATTACTGTTCTAAACATGTCAGACTCCATAAATTTCACAGGTTATTATTCAACTTTGCACTGTGCTAAAGCGTATATATGAGTGGTACAAATGAGTCCTTATATTCCCCATAAAGAAAAGGAGTCCGTTATATTTTACTTGTTGGTAGAGGACAGAAGTAGAGTCTGCAAATATTACACCTGAACCTGCAATCGTTGTACCCGAACTTTAGCATATCCATCAGCATGACCAACGTATTATATAAGTGCCATCCTATAAATGGAGAATAAGAAGTAGATTTATCGACCATTTAATTAGATCTTGCTGGCTGAAATCATTTCCTAAAAGCTTATAGCATCTTGCTTGCTCATATTTACTCTCCCACCCTTCCACCTCCTGATGACTTAGGAAATCTGCTTTGACCTATACTATCCAAATTTACTCTGACAGCCGATATCGGAGTTCGGCGTTCTCATTCTCGTATTTTAAGAGTGGTTCCTACCAGGTATTGTTAGTCTACAAATTTCACAATCAAGTCCACATGTGATTGAAGAGGATCCTGTTAACTGATAGACTAACATGCTTTAACGATAAACATCAGATGAAACTGAAAATTCCTTGATTGCTGAGGCTTCTGGTTGTATTTGAACTTGCTGATGTCTCTTTTATCTTCTGTCTCACTTCCGACCTTTTTACGTACCCTTTTATTCTTTCTGTAACAAACATGTCTTCTCAAATTCAAATCCATATACTCTCTGATGGTGGACTAGAAGCCTTGTCAAGAAATGATTGAATTAGTGAATCCTAAATTGTAACATTAACTGTGTTAAACATCCTAACAGCCTGACGTTGCGGCACCTGGATCTAACATTCTGGCAGTACTGAGAAATTCATATCTGATCGCGTCAGGAACTTCAATGTCATGCCCACATGTGTCAGGTGTGTCAGCATTACTCAAAGCATTGCATCCCGATTGGTCACCGGCTATTATCAAGTCAGCATTGGTTACTACAGGTACTATGCATTTCCAATAAGGCGACAACTAAACAAGTTTCTTACAATACACATCACTGATATTTGAGCCTTTTAACATGGATCAGCATCAACTCACAGTTATGGCTTACCAATACTGGCTGATGGGAATCCTCAGAAGATTGCAGATCCTTTTGATTACGGTGGTGGCTTCATTGATCCAAATAAAGCAATTGATCCAGGTCTTGCATACGACGTTGATCCAAAAGATTATATGAAAGGTTTCAGCTGTAATTTTGAAATTTCAGATATTGGATGCGAACCACCGTATAATCTGAATCTTCCATCAATTGCGATTCCGAATCTGAAAACATTTGTAAGTGTGTGGAGAACAGTGACAAATGTAGGGAAAGCTGATGCAGTTTACAAAGCTTTTTTCCAGTCACCTCCTGGACTAGAGATGTCAGTGGAGCCGTCGCTTCTGTTCTTCAATAATGAGAACAAGATAAGGAGTTTCAAGGTTACTTTGAAGGCCACCCGCAGGCTTCAAGGAAGTTACATGTTCGGGAGCTTGGCATGGCATGATGGCGGCGCTCACTGGGTAAGGATCCCGATTGCGGTTCGAACTATTATAGAGGACTTCTATGCAGAGATATCCTAAGCAAAAGAAAGATGAGATACCTATGTTCCATGGATCAAACATGTGATGTATGGATCAAACATGTGATGTATTATATATTTGAACTTTGGTCATCTTATGCTTGAACTATTAGTAGTCAATTGTGTCGGTGTGTAGTGCTTTTTTGGGTGAATTCCTTCTATATCACCGAAAGTTTATCTCATCCCTTATATGTTACTTATTGTGCTATTGACATGTGAGTCCTGACCTCACATGTCAGCGACACAATCAAGGATTTTGCAAAATTCTAGTGGCATATAAAGAATTAATCATTTGTTTTTTTTTGGAAAGGTTTGTAATTGCATCATATATTGTTATATTCTCTCCATGTGGAATTAAATCTAGTACCACTGATAAGATGAAATGAATTAGATAATTTGACGAAGTACATGAGCCAAAAGTGCTACTGAAGCAGAAAAAAACAACTACAGCTTCATCTCCAGTCTTGTATGATAACAGATGATGAATATGATGCCCAACAGATTGCGAAAATCGAAAAGACCTAAATAAAAGAAGCAGGGGCGGATCCAGGATTTTCAAGATGGGTGTTCGAAGTTACAAAAATATTGATCAATATCGAACATAAAGATCCATAATAGTACTAATGGATAATGGATAATGGAAGTACTAATAGATAATGGAAGTACTAATTGCGTACTGGTTTCTTCTAATAAGCATAAATACAATAAGCATTAATACTTAATATATACTGGTCATTTCACTCACCATCGCTGCTCTGCTCGAGCCTGTGCCAGCTGGGCCCCCGCCTTGCCCTCCTCCTCCTCGGCGATTGAAGAACGCACACAGAATGGCCAATGTACAAGATCAAGGCATTTTGAGTCAAGAAGGGAGCGACTAACCACCGCGCCTCGGCTGCCTCGCCTCGGCTGCGGCTGCTCGGCCTCGCCGACCTCTGGCGGTCGGTGGTCGGTGGCGATGACGGCTACGGCTTGGCGCGTCTCGGCTCTCGCTCACATCGGCATGGCGCCGCTTTGCGGCTCGCTTACTTGATCATGGACGGACGCTCACCGCCTCTGCTGGCTGCCGGTGGTTTCGCTTAACGCATGGGCGATCACGCCTGGTTCTGCCTGGCCTCGCCCGATTTCAGATTTGGGGATTTGGGGATTTCCGATTTCAGATTTGGGGATTTGGGGATTTCAGATTTGGATTTTGGGGTGCTCACTGCGCAGCGCTGGAGCTGGTTTGGGGATTTAGCAATTTAGGGTTTGATGTCTTCAGGAAATAGGCTTCGGCCTGTGGGTGTGGGCTGCGCCCTCAGGCCTCAGCTCGCGCAGCGCTGTGGGCTGTGGCCTTGTGCGCGGAGTCGCGGACGGGTGCATGGCGCCTGCCGCCTGGAGTGGACTGTGGCCATGACTGTCGACGAAAATCACAAAATGAATTCAATTTTCAATGTATACATATATTATACATCATATATACTGATTTTTTGCTCAAAATTTTTGGGTATTCAGCTGAACACCCATGAACCATTGAGGATCCGCCCCTGAAAAGAAGACACCTCTGGTGGTGGGGAGAAAAGGAGTTCAGCTATGTGGATATGGTATACCTGGGCAAGGTTTCTATAGCATGCATAGAGAGGTAGACGAAGCATATTGTAAAATTCCAAAATTTGGCCTTTCTCAAAAAAAAAATTAAATTAATTAATTCAAATATTTGGATTTCAATCGGAGTTTTTGCATCTATTTAAATTCCTATTTCCGTAATTCAAATCCATTTCCGCCAGCTCGACTCAAATTCTTCACCGAATTCCAAATTCAAATTTTGAAATTTGAATTTTCCGCGAAATTCTTCTTTTCCTTTTTGTTTTCCAAAATTTGAATTTTCCGCGAACTTCTTCTTTTCCTTTTTGTTTTCCCTTTTCTATTTCATTTCCTCCTTTTTCCTTTTTCTTTCTTTTCTTTCTTCCTTCTCTGCCTCTGCTCCTGGCTGCCTGTCCCGACAACTCTTGCGTGCCCAGTGCCCCCGCTCCCGGCACAGCACCACCCTGGTAGCGTCGTCCTCGAGCCGCACGCACCCGCGCCCCTGCCCAGCGTTGCTCGTGCCCTCGCGCTGGCGCGCTCTGAGCTACGCACCCGTCACGCCCACACCACTCCTCCCCTTCCCCGCCTATAAAAGGCCGGCCTTTCCCACCTCTATCCCCTTCCTTCCCCACACTCTCCTCTCTCTCCCCCGAACTCCCTGCCGCCACAAACCGCGTCCTTCCCCAAGTCCGGCCGCTGCCACCCTCGTGTTCCCACCACTCCGGTGATCCCCTTGCTTGTCCGTGCGCGTCACGTCGTGTTCCCGATGCTCACGAGCATTTCCCCTCTGTTAATTTCACTTTTTCCTCAGTGGTTCGCTGGATTGGTCCATCGTCTTCATCTTCGATCAAGTCGCCGTCACCGCCTAATTTGTCGCCCTTGGTAAGCTTCTCCTCAATTCATTCCGCCGGTAGCACCACCTCGACCTCCTCAATCTATTCCCCAGCTTATTTCCTCCCTTGCGTCGCCGTGGAGCGTCGCCGCCTTGAGCCCTTCTTCCCCGCCGCCGGCCACCGTCGCCCTGCCTTCTCGGACCTCCTCCGGCCTCCCCTAGCGGCTCGGCCTGCTCCCCATTCTGCCGCCGTGCCCGTGCTCCCGCCGCCCACACCCGGCCGCCCCCCCATGCCACCCGCGCCGCCAATGCGCCTCCGCTCGAACCACTGAACCAGTGCCGCCATCGGTCGTCGTCGCCCACGCCGCCACCACCTAAAGAACCGCCTCACCGCTGGCAACCCATTTTTGCTGTCACCGCCAGCCGCCGCGCTTCCCCTCGTCGGCGCCTCCCCTTGCCCCGCGCGCCCCGGGAGCTCCCCTGTTTTGCTTTGGACTAGAGCTCTCTGTGTTGCTTCCTTTGAGCCTCTAGCAATTGGGTCCCACACTCCCACTTGTCTTTGTCTCCATCTCTATTTCTTCCTCTGTTGTTTCTCTAGCACATGGGTCCCATATGTCAGATGCTTTGGCTTTTTGAGAAAAATCAGAACAGCATCTTCCAGAATATTCCCTCTTTTCTTATTTTCTATCATTTCATGTGACTTCAAACTTCCAGATGTTCGTTCTCCTTCATACGAACTCCGATTCCGTCGATTCTTATTCCTAAATTCATCTAAATTCGTAATGTCTCTATTGGTACTAATTTTGTAATTTTTGGATTTTATTTGTTTTCTGTTATTTATATTTCCTCATTTCGCTCACGTAGGGTCCGACGCCACCGACGTCATTTTGGACCAACCGGAACATGTGACCTCAACCTTCGACGAAGGCAAGTCTCCTTTGACCATATTGCACCTCTGTTTTCCAAAATATGTTTTATGTTCCAAAACTATTATGCATTGCTATTTACATAAAATGGTAAGATTAAATCCTAGGTTGTTAGCTAATCCTAACTTTGTTAATGCCTCCATTTGATGTTGTTACCCTTGAATCATTGTCGCCCTAGTACATAAAATCCTCAGTAATGTTCACATTATTGTCAGATAATGGGAATACAATATTGCAGAATTAGATGAATTTAGTGAAGAAGGATATCTTTGTGGATTATATAGATGGTTGAGAACGAATATAAAGTTAACTTAGTAGGACTAATTATATCATGGAAGCGTCTAAACATGAAGCATTGACTAGGTTATTTGGGATCGAAAGAAGAGATTGGATCTAAACCAAATCTAGTTGAATTAAATTGATTATAGTAAGTAATTGTTGGGAAATTTGTATTGTGATTTGATCCAATAAAGGTGGCGATTAAAATAAGAGAAAGATGGATTTTCATAACAATTCATGATGATGGTTTTTGGTGAATTGGTTGATTCTTGTAGAGTGTATAAACTTTGTGGAATTAACGGATTATAGAAATACATCATTATCGGATTACATCATTGTTGGATCATAAGTTTATATCATGAATTGGATTATTAGAAACATATCATTGTTGGATTATTGGAATACATTATTATCGGATTACATCATTGTTGGATCATAGAATTATATCGTGATTGGATTATAGAAATATACTATGATTGGATTATAGAAATACATCATTATTGAATTATAGAAATACATTATGGTTAGATCATAGTAATATATCTTTGTTGGATTATATAGGATTACATCATTATGGATTACATGGATATATTATTATTGGATTATAGAGCTGGATAATGCAAATACATTATTGATGGATTTATATAAAACAGTAGAACTGCTTAGACAAACTTTATCGGTTATGTTTATCCTATGGGTGGGATTTATTATTACATTTGATGCAAATCTTTTTGAGAAATATATGGCAATAGGTATTGTTGTGGTTTTATAAATAAAATAAAATGGTGAAAATCTGTTTAGACTTGGGCGGCTGGTAAGCCAGGCGGGTGCAACTAGAGCACGAGAACTTGGATTGTGTTAAGTTCCGCCCAAGTCATATTAAGGACCAACGTTTGTGACTATCCAAACTGAGCACTATCGTACAACCATATGTCCTAAATGGGAAGGATCTAGCCAACTAATTTACCATGTTCTAGCATTAAGCTCACAGGCTGTAGATGTTAGGTGTTCCTTTATGGGATTGTGCAGACGATGGTAATTAACATTCATGTCTGTCGGGGCTTGCTCCGAGCGATGGTAACTGACATCCATGTCCGAGCAAGTTATCCCCCACAACGGTGGGCTCCGGGTCGATGGTAATTGATGTCCATGATTTGGGGTTAAGCTCATCAGGCGGGTTAGTGTTAGAGCGTGGTATTGTAAAAGCCTTATGATAATCACTTAGTCGCACACCTATGGAAGTGTGTGAAATGGACATTATGAGTTGATTATCTCTTATGGGTCAAGTTGTACAACCTCTACAGTGTAAAACTATTCGAATGGTCATGCCCACGGTCAAGGGCGGGCAAGGTGCATTTTCGCATGGTAGATTTTGGTTTTAATTTTAAAAGAGTAAATTTTGGGAACCGGGAGCAGTTCGGACTCTCAGGTAGTTTTCTAGCAGCTAGAGCCAGTTAGGCAGCTAGAGCCAGTTGGGCAGCTAGAGCCCTATCTTGTGAACTTTGGCAGTTAGAGCCTCTATACTAGTGGTTGGTAGCTAGAACCTCCACTAGTGGTGCTATTAATTTAATTACTGATACTACTTTTTTTTGTCAAAGGTGCTTTATGAAAACTGTTCAAACTTAAAATATTGCTTTATACAAAAGAACTCTATAAGTCTCATTTGTTAAAACTATACATATGCATTTTCCCCAAGACTTGTGGAGTATTTTATGTACTCACATGCTACACTCAAAATAAATCTCAGAAGCCTTCAAAGTTGCCGAGGAGGATTACAACTTCTACGTGTGTGACTACAACGAAGGACACCAAAGTTCTAGGTTGCGAGCCCCCCGTCGATTGCTTATGAGCATGTGGATGGGCCATCACTTGGAGTTATCTTCTCCCGCTGCAGTTTATTCGAGCCTGAAAGAGCGGTAATTGTAAGCTTCGACCATAAGGTTACTACTCTCTTGTCAATATTATACAATAGTTTGACGTTTGCAAGTTATGTGTTGATATTCAATGATGTAATTGTGTGCACTAGCTACTGATCCAGGGACTAGTGCAGATATACACAGAAGGTTCCAGATTCGGATATTTGGGTCTCGACACATATAGAGTCCTATGAAATCAATGTCAAGAGTTATGGTGATTGGTGAATGTTGAGGGGAAATGCACTGAAGCAAAGGTCATAGTTGAGATGAAACACTTATTTGATGTCCCGTGGGATTGGAAAGTAAAATGGATTGAGGAAGATCAATTTATCATTGAATTTCCTTTGAAAGAAGCACGTAGAGAGTTGACATGCTTTAAGAGTTTCAAATTTGAAAAAAAAACATAGAAGCCAAGGTGACAAACTCCTACATGACATTGGAAGCTTTTGAAGGACTTGTTATACTCTAATACCCCTTCTTATACGCATCAGTCCTAGATCAGATCAGACTTTGTGAGAAACGACACAAGCATGTATGGTATCAAGAACGAAATAGATGAATCTCGTAGAGAGAACAAAATAACGGCGATGAAATAATCATGACGAAAGAGAAAATTTTGGTGAAGCCAACCGTAAATTACTTAAGAACAACCTCAAAAGAGTATAAGGAATTGTCACTCTCTCACAACCCTCTGAAACCTTTTAGGAGCCTCAGATCCTTACCCTAGACAAGAATCTAGTGCTAAAGAATAACCTAGCCCTAATTATCTCGTGCACCTCTTGCTTTGGATGAGTTGGTTTGTGGCTTGTGTTCTCCATAACCACCCCTTATGGCTTTATATAGTGCCCCCTAGTTCTCCTCCAAAAGGAAGTAGGAATCCTAATCCTATTGGAATTCATATAGGAATCCTTGTAGCACACTTCTCAAAGTCCTAGTTGATTAGGATATGAGTCATCCATACTTAACAATCTTCGCCTTAGCTCTTATCAGTTGAAGTCCTTGTGCTCTTTCCAAGAACTCGCTCCTAGTCGGCTCCACCTTTTTTGTTTTTTTCCTCCCACTTGTGAGAGTGCCCCCACCACATGGGCTTATGCACATCACCGCAAATGTGTGTGTTGGTATGTGGGCTTGTCTGCCTGAACACTCCACCTAAGAGCTTTTTAATTGTGTAGTTTGGTTAACCACACCTCCTATCCCTATAACCCTCCATACTATAGGTTTGTACTGCCTCTGAGTTCCACTTTCTCATCGGTACCACATGGCTAGTCCCACCACGTCTTCTTTTTTCCAACAACTCGCACCTTTGCCTTTACGTCTGCTAAATTTTGCAACCATCTTTGCAGTTTCGCATATAACTACAGATGAGATCTGAGTACCTACCATTTTCATTATTACCCGCCCTTTGCAAGTAACTCACATGACTCTACCTTGAAGTGATACCTCACAACCTTCGAGTTCAAACGACCTCACAGATATTAGATTCTTCTTTAAGCAGGGAACATACTGAACTCCCATTAATGCGTGATGTGCTCTATTATACATCTCCGATGTAACCGTTCCTATCTTAGTAATTGCATACTCCTTGTAATCCACTAAGTGAATGGTTCCCTATGCTGGGTATAGAGATTATTCGTCAAACATCTCTCTCTCTCTTTCTGAACATATATAGAAGCAACAACCTAAATCTAATATCTGATTGACTGACGACTAGTACGTCCGAATTATCTTTCGCTACTGTTACTGAGCATGCTCCCCTTATTTGCTTCAAACTTAGATAATCCTTTATCATATGACCTTCCTAGTTACATAGATAGCGTACACGTGTGCCCTTGCTCTTGCCCTTCTTCTTCTTGTGACTTTTGCTTTTGCTTGCAATAGCTACAGCAACCAATACTTGATCACCAAAGGATGAAGAATCCTATAACTTCTTCAAGGACTCCCCCTCTAATAGATATGTCGTTGTCTCATTAAAGTTGAGTGTGTTTTTTCTGATGAGAATATTCATTACCAATTGCTCCCATGATGGTGGTAGAGATGACGTCAATATGACGACCTTGTCGTTCTCCTCAATTTTCTCATCCATGCTAGTTAGTTGTGTGATAACCTTGCTGAAGACATTGAGGTTGTCAACGAACCGTGTGCCTTCCTCCATACGCAACATGTACAATTGCCGCTTCAGCACCCATCAGTTTGTCAGCGACTTTGCCATATACAATTCTTCTAAGTCACTCCATAATTTCGTCGGTGAATTTTGCTTAATCACCGAGTAGTTTACCTCATCGGAGAGGCATAGATGGATTATACTGGTAGCCTTCCGCTCCATCACCTTCCATTCTTCAACAGATGTCTTTTCAGGTTTGTCCCCTTCAAGAGGATCGATTAACCCTTGCTGGACAAGGACATCCTTCACCACACATTGCCACATGCTGAAATTTCCTCCGTCGTCAAATTTCTCCACTTGATTCCACATCGTCGACATCGATCGTGATTTTGTGCCACCTGATGCTTCGCCGACCTTGTCACATATCAGATTAATCAGGCCTTGGCTCTGATACCACTTGTTATACTTTGATACATCTTATTATGCGTAGCAGCCCTAGACCGGATCAAAGTTTGTGAGAAATGGAACGAGCGTGCACGGTATCATGAACAAAGTAGATGAATCTCGTAGAGAGAACCAAATAATGGCGACAAAATAATCACGGCGAGAGAGAAAGATTTAGTGAAGCCGATACAAATTCCTTAAGTATAACCTCAAAAGAGTACAAATGATTGTTGCTCTCTCACAACCCTCTGAAACCTTTTAGGAGCCTCAGATCCTTGCCCTATACAAAAATCTAGTGCTAAAGAATAACCTAGCCTCTAATTCTCTCGTGCACCTCTTGCTTTGGATGAATTGGTTTGTGGCTTGTGTTCTCCATGACCACCTCTCGTAGCTTTATATAGTGCCCCTAGTTCTCCTCCAAATGGAAGTATGAATACTAATCCTATTGGGATTCATATAGGAATTCTTGTAGCACACTTCTCCATGTCCTAGTTGATTAGGATATGAGTCACTCATACTTAACAATCTTCACCTTAACTCTTATCCGTTGAAGTCACCGTATTTCTCTAAGAACTCGCTTCTAGTTGGCTCCATCTTTTTTTCCTTTTGTTTGTTTATTCCTCCCACCTTTGGGCATGCCCCCACCACAGGAGCTCATGCACATCACCGCAATGTGTGTGTCCATATCCGGGTTTGGCTGCCCGGACACTCCACCTGAGAGCTCCTTAGTTGTATAGTTTTGTTAACCACATCTCCTCATGAGGAGGAAGGTAGCGCAACTCGAGAGACGTCGCGCGTAGCTCGGGGAGCAAGGAAGCGGCGCAGCTCGGGCGTGATCACGGCGGGGGTAGCGCGGCTTTAGGCTGGCGGCGTGGATCCAGGCTGGTGGCGGCAAGCCGGAAGAGGGAGCAAGCCGGGAGAGAGAGGAAGGGAGAGATAAAGAGAGAGAAGGGAGAGAGAAGGAAGGAAGAGGGAGAAAGAGGGCGTGAATCTCGGAGCAAAAATGAATCGTGGGGATAGTGGGTGTAGGTGCATGTGCATGTAGAGATGCTGTTAGATAGATATCATGTTCACACCGATGTCATGTTCACACCGGACTCTTGACTGTTCGTTTCGGTCTCGTATTCACACCGGCCTCTTGACTGTTCGGTTCGGTCTCGTGTTCACACCAGCCTTGACTGGCTATATATATATGTGTAACCCATGTACCTTGCATATTCAATCAATCAGTTGCGTGAATTATCTCCGCCAACATGGTATCAGAAACGGTCGATCCCTCGACCCTTCGCTTCCGATAAAATCCTAACCCCAGCCCGCCGCCACCACCTCTCCTCGTCGCGCCCCATGGCCGGCTCTTCCCTCCCTCTGGCTAGTGGCCAACCTCCGCCTCCCAAGATCACACCTCCCCGCCTCGAAGTCTATCGCCTCATGGCCGACCTCATGCGCGCGCAGCAGGAAGAGACCGCTGCCCACGAGCGTGAAGAGGCCGTCGCCTGTGACCGAGAGGAGGCCGACACCTGCTCGCGCTGCCGAGGCAGAGCGCAAGCGGCCGAGGCCGCCAAGACGCCTGGGACCTCGACGCGCCCTCCTTTTTCACGAGGCCGCCACGATTGCCAACCTCCACGTGCAAGCCGCCGCCGCTCGTAACATCCGGCTTCGCCCCGCCGTCCTCGACCACTCGCCTAACTACTGCAAGTGGCGCTGCCTCTTCCTCATCACCTCGAAAGTACTCGCTCTCGCGACGCATCTCCGATAAGACACGCCGCAACTCCGCCGGCCGGTGCCGCATGAATCAAGGCTGCTCTCTTGGCTTTACGGCACCATCAAGACCGAGCTCGCCGAGATCGCTATGGCTCATGATACCACCGCCGCCACATATGGCTTGGTCTTGAGCAAGAATTCATCGGTAATCGTGAGACCCAAGCGTTGTATCTCGACGCCGAAGTTTCGAAATTTTGTGCAGGCGACTCGACGTCTCCACCCATCGCCAAGAAGCTCAAGGGCATGGCCGACGCCTCGGCGACCTCGACCAACCCGCCCTCGACCAACCCTCGTCCTCGCCGTCTTCGCGCTTGAACGAGCACTTTTCCTACATGGGTGCCCTCCTGCCGCCAACGCTCGTTTCCCACCTTCCTCGACGCGGCGCCGGACCTTCTTCTCGAGGAGATTACCATGACGTCGCGACCCACAAGCACCTCCCACGCCTCGTTGCCGCCAACCCCGGCAATCGGGCGGACGGCGGCCCTCTTCCGACGGGCACCATGGTGCCGCTCCTCTAGCAATAGCGTCACCAACCGCCACCCGCCTCAAGAGGCCCTCACGGCCAAGCATGTACCGCTCGCCACCACGCCTCCGTCAGACCAGTTAGCTTGCCGCCGGGTATCTCCACGGTCATGACACTGCACTTTTGCTCCGGTCCACAACCCGTCTGGGATCAACAGCTTTAGCAAACGATTCCACACCATGACACTCACCCCCAAGACAGGTGATTGGTGCATAGATTCGTGCCACCTCCCACATGACGCCGGATGTCGGTAATCTCTCCTCCGTCCTTCCTTGTTCATCATCTCCTTCATCCATTGTTGTCTGTAATGGGTCCATATTACTCGTCACCTCCACCGGTTCAACTGTGCTTCCGGTCCCCTTCATCTTAATAATGTTCTAGTTACACCTAACATTATTAAAAATCTTGTGTTTGTTCGCCGGTTCACCACCGATAACAATTGTTCTGTTGAGTTTGACCCCATCGCTTTTTTCAGGAAGGATCTTCGTTCTAGGAACGTGATCGCCAGTGCGAGAGTTCGAGCACTCTACCCCTTCCGCTTGCCTTCCATCACATCACCGCTTTGTGCTTTCTCGCCGGCGCCCCAGCCCATCCGCACCTTCGCCTTGGTCACCCCGCCACGAGGCTCTCTAGACTTGCTAGTACTTCGCTATAGTGTGTAACAAAGGTGCTAGTGACAGCATTTGCCACGCTTGTCAACTTGGTCGTCATGTACGCCTACCGTTTGCCACTTCGTCCTCTCGTGCTCTCCAGAATTTTGATTTAGTACACTGTGATCTTTGGACTTCTCCAGTTGTCAGTGTCTCTGGTTACAAATACTATCTAGTAATTCTGGATGATTGTTCTCACTTTATTTGGATGTTTCCATTACGCCTCAAGTCTGACACGTTTTCCACGTTGTCTAACTTTTTTTCGTATGTGGCTACTCAGTTTGGCAGTACAATCAAGCACGTCCAATGCGACAACGGTCGTGAATTTGATAACTCCACCACTCGCACGTTCTTCCTCACCAAAGGTGTTGCTCTCCGCATGTCCTGCCCCTACACCTCCCAGCAAAATGGCAAGGCCGAACGCACCATTCGTTCCATCAACAACATCATGCGTTCGCTCTTGTTTCAAGCAAGTCTTCCCCCCTCCTACTGGGTTGAGGCCCTCCACACTGCCACATATCTCCTCAACCGCCTCCCCACCACCACACTAAATTCAGCCACCCCTTTTTTCACACTTCATGCTCAACACCCGTCCTATTCCCATCTTCGTGTGTTTGGTTGTAAGTGCTATCCCAACTTGACCGCCACAGCGCCTCACAAGTTGTCTCCCGCTCCACTATGTGTGTTTTCCTCGGTTATTCTTCCAATCATAAGGGCTACTGGTGTCTTGATCGTTCCTCCAATCGGGTCATTATCTCCCGTCATGTCATCTTTGATGAGACATCGTTTCCCTTCGCCGAGTCAATTTCGCGACTAACCCTCATGAGCTTGATTTTTGTCGACATCATTCGTGCGGCGCTTATTGGCCCGCCACGCACGCGCCTCTCGTGTTTCGCGCCTTGGCCGACATGCCACCGGTGCTCAGGCCCTCGCCGCACGGTGGCATCCTCGCAGCGCCAGTGGGCCCCAGCACCGCCACGCCGCCACTCGCGGCCTTGCCCGATGGCCGCCTCTCCGATAGGCTCTCTCACATCGTGCGGGGTGCCTCCTCGCCGACGCCGATCGCGGCGCCTCACCGGTGGCCTCATGTGTCGATCACGGCTACCACCTTGGTCGACCGCCACTAACCGCTTTGGCCAGACCGGTTGCTTGTTGGTTGCCCGACGCCACACCCGACTCCTCGACCACCCTACTGCCTGGCGCCAGGCCCATGCCGCCTGTGGCTAACTCACACACAATGGTCACGGCGAAAGCGAGGTTTCGCCCACCAGACAAATACCAACTCGCATGTTGATGCTCGTCCCCGATTCCCAAGACTTATCGGTTCGTTTATCGATCCTCACCGGGCGCCGCCATGGAGGAGGAATATGCGGCGCTTCGCCAATAATACATGGGAGCTCGAGCGCGCCGCCTCGCTGAAATATTGTCACCGAAAGTAGATTTTTCGTCACAAGTCAAGGCCGATGGCACACTTGATGTATAAAGGCGTTGGGTTCTTCGCGGTTTCACACACAGCGTCTGGTGTGGATTTTGATGAGACTTTCACCTGCTAGAAGCCTTCCACTGTTCGGACGGTCCTCTCCCTTGCACTCTCTCGGGATTAGCCTATTCATCAACTCGGATGTGAAGAATGCGTTCCTCCATGGCACCTTGACCGAGATCGTCTCATCGCTTCCCACCGATGTGTTTTGTTGATAGCTCGCCGGATTTTGTCTCGCCGCCTCAATAAATCCCTATATGGATCAAGCAGTTCGCGTGCATGGTATAGTCGATTTGCTTCCTACCTCGCCTCCTTGGTTTTGTTGAAGCTAAATCGACACCTCTCTCTTCATTTATCATTGCGGCGCCGACACGTTGTACTGCTCCTATATGTGGATGATATTGTTTTGACAAAGATCTTCGCTTGGGCTCCTTCGTCGGGTTATCTCTGCATAAATGGAATTTTCTATAAAAGATATTGGTGAGCTACATCATTTTCTGGGAGTTGCTGTTCACCGCTGTACTAATGAGCTCTTTCTCTCACAACACCAGTACATGTTAGATATCTTGGAGCGTGCCGGTATGTCTGATTGTAAGCCTTGCAGTACCCCCGTGGATACTCACTCTAAGGTCTCTTCTGCTGGCCCGCCTGTGACCGATCCGACACAGTACCGCAGTCTCACCGGTGCTCTGCAGTATCTCACATTCACTCGCCCAGATATTGCTTATGCTGTACAGCAGATCTGTCTCCACATGCATGACCCGAGGGAGCCCTATCTCACTGCCGTGAAGCGCATTCTCTACTATATTCGTGGCACATTGGATCATGGCCTTATTCTACATCGGTCCTCTCCGGCGGAGCTCGTTGTCTACTTTGACGCTGACTGGGTAGGTTGCCTGGACACCCGTAAGTCCACCTCGGGCTATGCTGTGTTTCTTGGCGACAACCTCGTCTTCTGGTCCTCCAAGCGCCAGAACACGGTGTCTCGCTCCAAAGGCTAAGGTCGAGTATTGTGGTCGCCGCCAATGCTTTGGTGAGGCCTCCCGGTCGCGCCAGCTTCTTCAAGAGCTCCATACCCCGCCATAACGTGCTACACTTGTCTACTACAACAACATCGCGATCTATCTTCAACCAATCCGGCAAAGATCGCCGCACCAAGCACGTCGAGATTGACCTTCACTTCGCTCGGGAGCGCCGCCATCGGAGATCTTCGTGTGCTTCACGCCCCAACGCCGCCACAAAGACGCCGATATCTTCACCAAGGATTGCCTACGCTCGTTTTCACCGAAGTTTCGGTCCATCTCAACGCTCGTGAGTAGACGCCGATCAAGGGGGCGTGTTAGACAAATATCATGTTCACACCGATGTCATGTTCACACCGGACTCTTGACTGTTCGTTTCGGTCTCGTATTCACATCGGCCTCTTGACTGTTCGGTTCGGTCTCGTATTCACACCAGCCTTGACTGGCTATATATATGTGTAACCCGTGTACCTTGCATATTTAATCAATCAGTTGCGTGAATTATCTCTGCCAACAGATGCATTTCCCCAAAATCTGGTGGAAAGTGGAGGGAGTCCATGCTAAACAGAAGCCCCCACCTGAGCAAGGAAAAGAGATGAAAAAGAAAGGTCCACCTAGGGAAGATGATGAAGAGGACGAAGATACCCAAGGGAGCCATGCTGAAGGATGGGAGCAGCTGGTGGCTGCTATTGAAAAAGCTTCAAGTAATAGTTTCAACAAGAAAAACAGTGGGCAATCCTTGGGAAAGAACAGAGATGCAGGGGAACAAGTAATCCAAGACACTCTCCTCGAAAAAGTTGATATTCCGGAATAAATATCAGAAGAAATGTCAGGTGAAGAGGTTAATAATGGCAAGGCTTTTACAATTTAGGAACCAGCTGCTTTGAAATCCAAGCTTGACACAGTTGAACAGACGATGGTAGTTGATGATGTGGATTCAGACACAAGTCAGAGGTTAAATGGTGAGAAAGGAAGCAGTAGAAAACGGGGATGCTAATGCTTGGAACACAACAGGCCAATGTCATTGAGATGCAGATTGGTCATCCTGGAGGACGGAACACAATCAGCAGAATGCCGGGCGGACTGATGTGTTACAGTCGCCGTTGAAGGCGTATGAACATGAGGCACTTAGGATGCAGATCAACATCAAACCTGAGCCTATGACTCCGCCCCAGCGACAGATTGCAGGCGGTCAGCAAAGCAGTTTGCTTGGTCAGAGGCTCAGAGCCCTCAAACTTCAGGTTCTTTCCTTTCTGACAGCTGCTTTATGAATAATAAATTATGCGTGCCATAATAGCTCAATGCTTTCCTTCGCTTTGTTTATTCGTCACAAATGTTCAGATCTTGTTTGTCATTTCAGCAACGATGGGAAGTGCTGGAGAAGACGATTGGAGGGAGGAAATGTTTCAGAAGGTGAGAATACTCTATTTACATATCATGTTTTAATTGTTTATCTTTCTATCCCTTATTATGCGTTAGTTATGCCCATTTGCTTTTATAAACACAATGTAAAAATTTAAGGTTCTTGTTTCTTGGTGGTGTTGCTCACATATGAGAGGAGATTTGTATATATATTTGGTGTTACTTTCATGCCCTTGTCTTTCAACACACAAGCATTACTAGAAGAATCACAGTGATGGGCTGTTCTGCCTGTTCAGTTAAATTTGAAAGGCCCCCATCTAATCATATTGCTGCAATTTTTTCTTCGATTGCAGATCAAGTCACTGAAGATTGCTTACTTTTCAGAGCTTACGGAACTCGATCAAACAGTTGTTGTTCAAAATATAACAGAGGTCTTTGGCCCTTTTCCTTTTATTTACTCCTATCTATGAGTCTTCTTCATCCATAGATATTCCTAATGCATCTGTATCTCTTACATCCTTTGTTCCGTCAATGTACAGGAACATTTATATTCATTACCCAGGGAAAAAGCTGACAGCTACAAAAATTTAGTAAAGTTCAAGAATACGACCAGAGCCATTCTGAACTTCTTACAGCTCCAGAAAAGCAACATTCCTGATGGCTAGAAGGGGCAGTTCCCCAAGTACGAAATCATCATTCGGAAAGTGGTTGATATCCACAGGAAAATAAAAGTTCAAAATGCAGACATGAATACAGGACGACAGGTGCAGAATTGTCATGAGCGGCCTCAAATAATCAATCTTACTGGCGATACAGCCCCATTCACTGGTGGTACGAGGTTGGTAAAATCTGTACCATAGGATTTCAAGACATGCTGAAATTGACTATTATGTGTTGATACAATTGAGTACATCCCTTTTAGTAGTTTCAACCTGGACACGCGAATCCGAATTTTTTTTTTTTTGCCACATCAACGCGTATCCCTGTGTCAACACGTGTCGGACACCCTTAGCAGTGTCCCACGTGTAGGAGGATGAGACTAGAGTAGGGAAAAGCCGCGCTAGCTCGACATCCCCTGTTCGTGACCATGGCTAGGCAAAGGAAAGCTGGAGGAAGACTAGAACAAAGAAAGAATGGCTGATCGCCTTGGCTGCCATGGTCTGCCATGGCTTTGGAGGAAGAAGAAGAAGAAGAGAAGAAAAGGCTTCAAATGGAAGAAATAATGGGGAGGAAGAGATGTCAGGGATGGGGATATGCCCATGTGAGTTTGGAAGAGGAAAGTGCTACCTTTGTTTTGTTTACTGCTTTTTCACCTCACATTTGACAGCAAGCAGTCATATCAAGGTAAGAGGTGGATCTTCTATGTTGAATGTAGATCTTCTGTGCATTAGACCCTCCAACTTCAGTGATGAGGGGCTATTTGAGTATTTATAAGTGTTATTTACAATAGAAAATAAAGATATTCATCTATTTTTTTAGTATTATATTAATACATAGTAGTCGAATCTTCAAATCCTATTTTTTTTCAAGTCACCCCCCTTTCAGACACCCGAATCCGTGTAGGATTCCGATTCACGTGTCCGTGTCCAAGTAACAATGGTTTCAAGGCATGCCTAGTTTGAAAAAGCCGTTTGAGAAATATTGGATAACTCAAATTGTGATCCTGAGCCTGAATCAGCGTAACTTTTCATCTTGAATAACATGAAGTACTACTAACAAAGTGTTGGACTCCTTTCTAAAGTAACTTTTAATTTTTAAAAGTTATAAAATTACTATCGTGTTAGTGATTCTGTTCACTCATATTCCCTATTTTTCAGAAGAGATCAAGATTCGAGAGAAATGTGTGTAATGCCTTTTATGCAAACTTCTTTGCAGTGGACAGCAAAAACAGCAAGAGCTACCTGCAGATGCAAGCTTTTCCCAGTTGAGGCAAACCATTGTCACCGGAACACCACCAGCTCGCCAACAAAACCATAGCAACCACTTGTTTCCCAATCAAATCACCAGGAGCATTGCAGTCTTTGCCAACCAACAAACTTGAGGAGTGCTGCACGCCATCACGCATTGCCAAGCCAAGGCTGGTACAAGTTGCCACCCCCCGTGCTCCGGTGATGTCCACATTGTCATCACCCATTGCCAAGCCAGCGGTTGCATGTACCGGTTTCTTCACCCTTTGCTTCGGTGAAGTACGCATTGTCAGAGGACGGTCAATGCTTAGCCTACCTTGGGGACCGATCAGCGTTGTACACATTGTTAGAGGACGGTCAATGCTCAGCCCACCTTGGGACCGATCAGCGTGTACCTAGTATCCTACTTACATTTTTGTCATCGTTTCGTGTAAAAGAGTTAACTCAGAGGTACTATATTTAGACCCAACATACATTATATACTACTACAACTCATTTTAGACAAATAATGTGAGACTAATTCCACCACATAATTCCACATAGGCCACTTTAGCCTCGCTTGACTGGCCGATTGCTCACTATTCGCCGCCACGCTCACCTGCATTTCTTGTCATCTGCCGTTGTGCTCGGATCAAGACCCCACAGCCATTGGCCACCACCGCACCTCCCTGCTATGCAGTTGATGGTGACTACGACAAGACGCGCTAGATCATGACGGTGACGATCATGAACGAGACACACTCACTATGCCCACGCAGCGGTGCACGCCGTGCCCGATGCCCCAGTACGCACCGCAACACACTCCACTACGCCGCAGCATTGCCTGCTACCCCGCGCCGCCCCGCCACGCGCCGCCCCGCCACGCGTGGCCTCGTTGGCCTGCACCGCTGGACTTGCCACTTGCCGACCATTGACAGGCCCACACCTATTCGCCATTGTTGTGATCGTCTTGCCACATGCTAGCACGCTATCCTATCACTACCACGGCCACTCTCCTCCTCATAGATCGCCGAACTCACCAATTGCCACTCGTCTTCCTCCGCACTGCCCAGTTCAGCCTCGGCCGAGAGAGAGGAGCTACTTTGGATAAGATTCATTTGGATGGCAATAAAGCGAGGGAAACGAATCCTCTGCATTGAAGAGAGAAAATGCAGATGATCTACAACGACTAGCATTAAGGTATTGTCTCCATCGTACAACCCAAAATAAGCAGTCAAGTCAAGGATGAGTGCCACAGTAGCAAGGGAACAGTAAAATCGCTGCAGTAAATAACCGTTATTTCTTCCTTGTTTGCTAAGTATTACTGCAGAGTGCTGTTTATACAGTGTTCTCTGCAATAAGTAGAGAATACGGTTCCTGAAACGAGAGGGCGTGAATCCGTGTAGTTTCATGGTTGGATCGGGCAGACGCAAGATGTCCCATTATTTTGGCATCGCACGGTGGAGACTATACAGTCAGGAGCCGACCGTATACCGTTTTCTAGTTTTCTATTATTTGTCTGCATTCAGTTGATAATATAAATCAATGCATGCATATATGTGAGACTTAAATAGCGAGGAAAGGAAAGGATATGCAAATCTAAATAAGGAATTTTTGCAGATTAATGCAAGCAATCCCCTTTGCGACAGTTACTCTTTGCATCCATAACATAGAGTCGTAGATTCCCGCCATAAATGCCGATCAATGCGATGAGTGCTATTTAAGGCACACAAGCTAGCTAGTGTGCCACAGTGCTTGTAGAACACAACTCAGAAGCTAGTGCGCCGGCAGTCAGATCATGTCCATGGAGCTGTCTCCGTTGGTGCTCGCCTTGCTAATTGTAGCCCTCCTCCACCACGCCGCCGTCGCTGCGGACGAAGAGGCACGTCGCAGCGGCGGCTTCAGGCTGCCCCTCGTCCCCAGCCCCGGCTGGAACAGCACCATCATCCGCGTCGACGGCGACGGCTTCCTGCACCTGCAGATGCGCGCCGACGCCACGGCGCTGCGGTCGCGCGTGTCCCCGCCTAGAGGGCTTACGTTCAGCGTGCCCACCACCGTCGGGACGGTCCAAGGTCGCCGGACCTACGCCCTCAAGCTGGACACGGCCAGCAGTCTGACGTGGATGCAGTGCGCGCCGTGCGAGAATCCGTTCCCGCAGGCATCGCCGCCCTTCGACCCAACCAGCTCGCCGTCGTTCCGCGCTTCCCGCCCCACGGCCCCCTACTGCCTGCCGCAGGACCCTCAGCACCCATCCCGGCGCACCAGGTGCGAGTTCCTCGTCAACGACCTCAACGGCGCGGTCGCGGAGGGCCTCCTCGGTCACGACGTCTTCGCCTTCCCCTCGGGGCAAGTTCCCGCCTTCACCTTCGGCTGCGCGCACCACAGCACGGGGTTCCGCAGCCAGGGCGTGTTCGCCGGCGTCCTCGGCCTGGGAAAGCAGGAGCCGTCGCTCATCAGGCAGCTAGCTGCCCCTCGGCGGTTCTCCTACTGCCTCTTCGGGCTGGAGTGGCCGGACCGCCACGGCTTCCTCCGGTTCGGCGACGACGTCCCCGGCACGGGCCACATGAAGAGCACCAGGATGCTGTACGCGCGCTACGAGCAGGACCCGGTGTTCAGCCCGTACTACGTCGACGTGGTCGGCGTCAGCGTCGGCGCGCACAGGCTGCCCGGCATCACCCGGGACACGTTCAAGTTCAACCTCCAGAACCGGCGCGGCGGGTGCGTGATCGACACCGGGACGAGCGTGATGCACATGGTGCAGCCCGCTTACGACGCCGTGCAACACGCCGTGGCGCAGCACCTGAGGTTGTTCCACTTGCCGCGCGTGCACCGCGACGCGTTCCGCTTCTGCTTCCGCGCCACCAACGCCATCCGGCCGCACCTGCCGACAGTGACGCTGCACCTGGCGGAGCGCGGAGTGGGGCTGGTGATCACGCCTGAGCGGCTCTTCCTCGCGGACGACGATGCCACGTGCCTCGCCGTGGATGTGGGCCCGCGCACGGTGGTCAGCGCGCTGCAGCAGTTGAACACGCGCTTCGTCTACGACCTCGCGGCCGGCAGGATCTTCTTCGCTCCGGAGAAGTGCCATCTCGACACCGGCGGACACAATTGATGTATCTATGTGTCCGCCTGCATGGCTCTCGCAATGTTATATATTCGCCTACATGTGCATGGCCAGTACACCAGATGAAAATAAAGAACAAACATCGGTGACCAATTACCTCTCGTTCTCTCTCCCCCTCCTAACGCCATTGTTATAGTATATGCAGCAGAGCGTTCTCCTGGCTTTTACCAACCAATATTGCACTGCAGAACGCTCGCTCTTCAGAGATCGCATTAGTTTGGCGTTCCTCCCCTATGTCTGTTGCGACATTCAGGAATGGTGAACTTTTATCGGACTTACCGAAAACATCGGTAACCGCTGAAATTTCGGTGAAAGAGTTTTCCATGGCGATATTGCGTGGTTATGCAAGCACGTATCACATTATTGGATGGATTCCCAGCTCGATCGATCAAATGCTCCCCGGCCGTCTAATCATGCTAACTAGCTAAAAGGAGCGTAGCAGAGAAGACAACAAGCTAAAGGTGCCGTCAAGCGCCATGCGCTCATGCAGGTTCTGTTCCATTGAAATGGTATCCTACCTTCACCCCTCACGAAATACAAAGGGCGAAGGCCATTCTTCTCTTCCTTCTTCCTAAACTCCGGCAGGATTCCGGCGACCGTCATTGCCACCAGCGGCGAGTTCCCAGCGACCTCTTCCACCGCTCGATGCCGGCGAGTCCCTTCTTCCTCTCGTTGCTGCTCATCGACGTCTTCCGATCGAGTCCGGCCATCCGCCCAAAGTCTAGATCCGCCACCACCATGTACTGCTGGCCGTTGAAGTTTCGTCGCCGGCGCTCAACACCTCCAAATCGAGTCACCGGCAGTGAAAAACTTCTCAGCGAGATTTCGCCGGTAACACCGCCGGTGGTTACCACCGGTAGGAATTAAAACCGGCAAAAAAAATCGGTTTTTGATGAATTTTGTCCCAAAAAATCAAATTTGCTTGAATTTTGTTCGAATTTGAATTTTTTAAATTTTAAAATCCCAAAAATTCAATTTTTTTTGAAAATTTCGGCCGAAACTTGACCAATTTTTCTGATTTTCGGTTATAACCGGTCTTACCGGTCCCTCCATTAAAAAAAACCAACCGAGAAGGTTTTTACTGGTCACCGGCGACGATTCACCGCCCTCCCGTATCCCGAATTCCCGATGCCCGCAGCGGTGCACCATCCTCATCGCCAGCGAGACCCGTTCGCCGCCACGGACCTCCTCTTCTTCCTCGTCGCTGCTCATCTTATGGCAAACAGAACAGCGTCTCTTCCTCGAATTTTGTTACCGCCTCCCTTTCTTCCTCATGGCCAGCACAGGGCGGCGGACTTCCTCAATTAAGGGATCCAAACGCGGTTTTGAATTGTCCTCGTGGAATTAGAATCCCAATTCAATTTCTATTGAAACTGGAATTGGTCTTTGATTCCAGTTTTGTGTTTGGTTATCAAAGAAATTGTAGGTTGCCTTTTAACGGGGAGTGTGGAAATGAATCGAGTCCACCACAGTAATGTTCCAAATTTTGCTGTTTGTAAAAATTTAATTCAAAGTGTTGGTCTTCTTTTGGAGTTTTTGCATTAATTTAAATTACAAATCCGAAATTCAAAATCCAAATTCCGAGTCTCAATTCAAATATCAAATTCAAATCAAATTCCAAAATCAAATCATTTCTCGGCCAAATTTAGAATTAAAATTCTAATTTAGAATTCATGTCTCCTTAAATTCAAACCTCAGCCGAAGTTCAAATTTCTAGTTGAATTTTCTCCGAGATGTAAATCCCAGAATTTCATTTCATGTGTTTTTCCTTGGGTCGATAATAATTTTCTTTTCCTTTTACCCTTTTCTCTTTCTCTTTATCTTTATCTTCTTTCTTTTTTCCTTTGCTTTGCTCTGTTTCTCTGCCCATCCGCCCATGCTGCTGCTGCCTTCGCCAGATCGCTTCTTGGCCCATTTCGCGCCCGAAAGTGTGCTCGTGGTCGCGTTTACGCCTCATCAGGTCCGGGCGCTCGAACTAGCGCAAAGTCTGCAGGTTCGATCAAGGCCGCCCGATCCATGCCGAGCCGGCCGGCCGTGCCATGCACGCAGCAGCACTCCGCTTCCCGTTCGCCGCCCACACGCCGCCGCCCACATCGGCAGGTTGTTTAAATTTGCGCGTCAAGGCGTCATCACTACGCCACCATGTTTCAATGACCAATCCCTCCGTTACCACAGTCATTCAAATGCATTTCGGTTTCTTCCGTCTCCAAAACCGAGCCGTGAATTTCGTCGATGTTCGTACTCGCAGATGCATCAATTCGAACCACGTCTGAGTCTATAAATTGAAACCCCAGCACCTCTTCCACCATTTCACACCTCCTCTAAACCCCCAAAGCCTCTGGAGCTTCGTCGCCGCTGGAATCATCGTCTTCCCGAGCACCGGCTGCCACCCCGTTTCATGTCTCCGTTGTTTTGGTGAGAATTTCAAACCCTAAACTGCGTCACGTCGTGTTCCCGAGCCCCGTCAATATTTCCCCTCAATCGATTTCGTTTTTCATTGCAGTTCATCACCGAATTTCGTCGTTTTCTTCTTCTAAGCCGAATTCACCTCCGTTGATCGATCTTCTTCTCTAGTGAGTTTTTCGCCGAGTGGACCGCGTCATGACGCGTTCCCAGTCATCCTCCACCTTTTCCTCCCTCTCATTTCGGCTGATCCATCGCCGTATAGCGCCATCGCCATGGGCCCATCTTCCCCGCCACCGACCACCGTTGCCGCGCCGCCTCAGCCACCCTCCGGCTGCCCTAACCCTCTCGACCACTTCCCTGTGCCCATGAACAGCCCGTGCACGCGCCGCCTTCGTCACCACAACGTCGGTGCCCTTGCATGGTCGTGCGCCGCCGCTGACGCTATTGCCGCCAACACCCTTGGGTTCAACATCCATTCAGGATCCCATTTTCCTGGTCAGCCAGCTGCCCCACTCCGCTGCTTGCCAGCGCCACCTTGAGCCCGTGCTGCCTAGAGCAATGCTTTGTTTTTCCTCCTCTGTGCCTTTCTCTTCCATTCTCTTTTTCTCAATGACACTATGGTCCCACTGTCATACTTTGATTCCTTCTTTCTTTCTCCTTTCTTTCTCTAGTAAGTGGGGTCAAGATGTCATATGTTATGACTTTGCATGCTAAAATCAAAACAACATATTCTCAAGAATATTCCCTTCATCTCAATTTTCAGGATTTCCCTTTCCGACAAATCTTTCGAGAGTTCATTCTCTTCCGTACAAACTCCGAATCAGTTGATTTTTCTTCCAAAACTCATATAAATTCAATATTACTTCCAGTACTAATTTTATAATTTTGTATTTTATTTGATTTATTTGTAATTTATTTTAACTTGTTTCGCGCGTATAGAATCCGACATTGCCAAAGCAAGTTTGAACCAACCAGAACGTGTGACCTCAACCTTCGACGAAGGCAAGTCTCCTTTGACCATATTGTACCTATGTTTTGCAAAATTAGTTTTAAGTTCCAAAATTAATATGCATTCACTACAACAGAAAACGTCTTCATAGACGGTTCAAAAACGTCATCACCGACGGTTTCATGAGCCGTCTGAGTTTATGGGTCAATGATGACATGAGATCATCACAGACGATTTTCGAACCGTCTGTGATGCACCATATCATAGACGGTTATTAACTCATAACTATCTGTGATAGTTGACTATCATAGACGGTTTTATATATAAACCGTCTGTGATAGCTTAAGTTTCACAGACGGTTCGTATTTGGAACCGTCTGTGTAGACTCTTCACAGACGGTTAGTATTTCGAACCGTCTGTGATAGCCTCTTCTCTACAAAATCATATATATATATATATATATATATATATATATATATATATATATATATATATAGTTCAGATTCTCGTTAGCTAATCGATACTTGAATTAGCTAGCTAGCTCAGCCGCTTGACCATTCATCCTAAACGTTCAGTGAACCACGGCCTACTTCATTGAACCCGTCAGATCGATTTAAGTAGGTCAGGTTCTGTTGCTTCATCGATCCTGATACACTCGAGTGTATCATTTGCTTCATGCCAAGGTATGAAGCAAATCATACACTCCAGTGTGTCAAGATCGACGTAGTAGGTTGTGTTTCACCTGAACGTTTTGGATGAACGACCAAGGAGCGAGCTAGCTAGCTGAATTGATCAGGCCTCGAGTTAGCTAACAAAGGCTATGAACTATGTATATATATGTATGAAGCTGGTTTTAAAGGCAAAAGCAGACACTGCTTAGAGATTTTGTAGAGAAGAGATCAATAATAGAGGAAAGGGGAGGCGGGCTCGGGGAGGAGACAGCCACTGTTTGGCAAACTCTCACAAGGATTGAGACAAAACTCTCATGGATAGTATATACTTGAATACAAGTCCAGTGAAATATATAAAATATGTTGAAACATGAATGATAATAAGATAACAATATATGGTAAGTTGACGATATCATGTTAGGATGTAAAAAAGAGTTTTCCTTAATGGTAACTCTCTATCTATAAAGCAGATAAGTGTAGCAACCTGCAGAAACTCATCTCTATCCATGTCGTCCCTGGAGATTCATTTCATATCTCATTAGTGAACACAACTAGTAACATTTGCTGTTTTCATGTCAAGCAGATAAGAGCAGCAAGCTGTAGAAACTCACCTATATCCACGAAACACTTACATGGTATTATTTATCCTAAGAATAGATGGTGATCAGACTTACTATTAATAGACAACTATTTGTTAAGATCCTCTCTAGGAGGCAACCAAATATTGCATCCCTTAGATTGACACTTCTTAAGGTTACATCAATGTGGTTTTTCAGCAGCACACCCTGCATCATACGTATCAAAAACAAAAAATGTCTTTAGGAACATACCATGCAGCAGTCACACCCAAACACAACCCCATTCCCCACCTCCAGATCTATCGATCCATCCATCCAGCCAGCAGTCATAGAGGGAATGACAGCAAGGCAGCAAGGCCAAGGGTGTCCAAACCAATCATCAAGCTAGCTAGCTAGGTATCCCACATTGCAACAACTCGGTACATTCACATGAATACCAACAGCACAAACCAATAGATCTGTCTTACCTCGATCGACATCGCCGGTGTCGGTGGTGAGGTAGCCGAGGCTGAGGTCGATGGAGCTAGAGGTAGCCGGGGGAGGTCGGTGAGGTAGCCGGGGTCACGCACGCCGGGGGGAGGAAGAAGAGGGGAAGGCGCGCAGCGTCACCGTAGTTGTGGCACAATGGTGACTCTGCAAAAGACACTCTTATCATACGAGTATCTTGTGCAGTGAACCGTTGTGTCACAACCATTGGTGACGGGAAGAATGGCGGCGTCGGTGATGGGGTCACTCGGGTGGGGAGGGGAACAAACAAGAGTAAGGCTGTTGGGGAGTGACGAGTTAGAGCACAAACCCTAGCGGGCTCCTACTAATAAAAGAGACTTATCACAGTCGGTTCTATTATGGAACCGTTAGTGAAACTTATCACAGGCGGTTCCACAATGGAACCATCCGTGATATGGTCTCATATCACAGACGGTTCATTATTAAAATCGTCTGTGGAGTATCGCAGACGGTTGTTTGTTGAAAACCGTCTGCGATATTTTAATTATATATCACAGACGGTTATTGTTAAAAACCGTTTGTGATACTTCACAGACAGTTTTCATAATGAACCATCTGTGATATTACCTCTTCACAGACGGTTTTTAGCGTAGCCAGTAACACAGACGGTCGTAAGACCAAAACCGTCTGTGATTGTATGTAATACAGACGATTTTGGTCAACAGTCTGTGATGAGACGTCTAATATTAGCTTTTTTGTTGTAGTGATTGCTATTTACATAAAATGATAAGTTCAAACCTTAGGACTGCTAGTTAATCCTAATTTGATTATACCTCCATTTGATGTTGATACCCTTGAATCATTGTCGCCCTAGTACATCAAATCCTCAGTAATGCTTACATTATTGTCAGATAATGAGAATACAATATTGCAGAATTAGATGAATATAGTGAAGAAGGACATCTTTGCGGATTATAAAGCTGCTGGAACCCATTATATCTTCGAAGTGTCTAAACATGAAGTACTGGCTTGATTATCTCAAATCGAAAGGAGGGATTGGATCTAAACCAAATTTTAGTTGAATTAAATTGATTATGGTAAGTGATTGTTGGAAAATTAGTATTGTGAGATTGATTCAATAAAGGTGGCGATTAAAAGAAGAAAAAGATGGATTTTCATAACAATTAATGATGATAATTTAGGTGAATTGGTTGAATCATGTAGAATGCGTGAACTTTGTGGAATTAATTGGATTATAGAAATACATCATTGTTGGATTATTAGAATACATCATTATTGGATTATAGAAATACATCATTGTTTGATCATAGAAATACATCATTGTTGGATTATATAATATATCATTGTTGGATTATTGGAATACATCATTACGGATTACATCATTGTTGGGTAATAGGAATATATCATTGTTAGATTATAGGAATATATCTTTGTTGGATTATAGGAATACATCATTATTGGATTATAGAAATACATCATTGTTGGATCATAGAAATACATCATTGTTGGATCATATAAATATGTCATTGTTAGATTATTGGAATACATCATTATCGGATTACATCATTGTTGGATTATACAAATATATCATTGTTGGATTATTGGAATACATCATTATTGGATTACATCTTTGTTGGGTAATAGGACTATATCTTTGTTGGCTTATAGGACTATATATCTTTGTTGGATTATAGGAATATATCTTTATTGGATTATAGGAATATATCATTGTTGGATTACAGAATATATTATTATTGGGTTATAGAGATACATTAATGTTGGATTATAAAAATATATTATTGATGGATTAGTATAAAACAAGAGAACTGCTTACACAAGCTATATCGGTCATGTTTATCCTATGGGTGAGAATTATTAATACCTTTTATCCAAATTAGTTTGAGAAATGTATGGCAATAGGTATTGTCGTTGGTTTTCAAAATAAAATAAAATGGTGAAAATCTGTTTAGGCTTGGGCGGATGGTAAGTTTAGGCGGGTGTAGCTAGAACACGAAAACTTGTATTGTGTTAAATTCCGCCTAAGTTATATTAAGGACCGACACTTGTGACTGTCCAAACTGAGCAATACTGTACAACCACATGTCCTAAATAGGAAAGACCTGGTCAACTAATTTAACATGTTCTAGCATTACGCCTGCAGGTTGTAGTTGATAGGTGTTCCTTTCTGGGATTGTGCAGACAATGGTAGTTGATGTCCATGTCTGTCGGGGCTTGCTCTAGGCGATGGTAATAGACATCCATGTCCGGACAGGTTATCCCCCCACAACGGTGGGCTCCAGGTCAATAGTAAATGACATCCATGACTTTGGGTTAAGCTCATCGGACGGGTTGGTGTTAGAGCGTGGTATTGTAAAGGCTTTGTGGTAATCACTTAGTCACACGCCCAAGGAAGCGTGTTATGGCCGATATTATAAGTTGATTATCTCATGTGGGTCAAGCTATACAACCTCTGCAGAGTGTAAAACTATTCGAATAGCCGTTCCCACGATCAAGGGCGGGCAAGGTGCGTTTTCATGTGGTAGATTTTGGTTTTGATTTCAAAAGAGTAAATTTTGGGAACCTGAGAGCAGTTGGGACTTTCGGGTAGTTTTTCTAGCAGCTAGAGCCATATCCTTTGAACCTTGGCAGCTAGAGCCTTGATACTTGTGGTTGGTAGTTAGAACCTCCACTAGTGATATAATTAGTTTAATTATTGAAACTACTTTTTGTCAAATTTGCTTTATGAAAATTGTTGAAACTTAAAATATTGCTTTGTGCAAAAGAACCATATAAGCATCATTTGTTAAATCTATGCATATGAATTTTTTCCAAGACTTGCGAAGTACTTTATGTACTCATATGCCACACTCAAAATAAATCTCAGAAGCCTTCAAAGTTGCTGAGGAGAATTACAACTTCTACGCGTGTGGCTACAACGAAGGACACCGAAATACTAGGTCGCGAGCCCCCTGTCGATTGCCTGTGAGCATATGGATGGGCCATCACTTGTAGTTATCTTCTTTTGCTACAGTTTGTTCGAGTTGTTTAGCCTGAAAGGGCGGTAATTGTAAACTTCGACCATAAGGTCATTACTCTTGTGTTCAATATTATACAATAGTTTGATGTTTGCAAGGTATGTGTTGATATTCAATGATGTAATTTTATGTACTTGCTACTGATCTAGGGACTAGTGCAGATATATATAAAGGGTTTTGGATTCAGAAATCCGGGTCCCAACAACCACTCTCTTCATCCTCTTCACCATGGCCACCGCCGCCTCAAGATCAAACCTCGCCAAACAAATTCCACCACCCTAAAAGTTCTCGAACAAGAAAAAAATGGAAAACACAACAAAGCTATTCCGGGAACACGAAGGCGGAGCCGAGGGCGTGGGCAGGGCAAGCCGATACCGACGATGTCAACTTAACATGTTGGGAGTAATATGGTATTTTTTACTTTACTTCATTGATACTTATGTGTAGTTCCAATGGTTTCAATCTTACTTTACTTCATTGATACTTGTCGTGAGGCGCCCCAATCTAATTCGCGGAAAACCGCAAGTGTAACAGCCCGAAATTTGGTCTTATTTTCAAAAATATAAAAAATGTGATCTTTTTTAAAAATTTGATGGATTTTATTGACATTTGCTTTTCTGGATTTTGTTGCAAGATTTTTGTCTGAATAAAGAAATTGGGAATCAAATTCTGGGAAATTCAAAACTAATTAAGAAATTAAAATGAATTGAAATAAGGGATGATAAATCCAACCTCATTGACAATTAAAAACAACCTGAAACATAATATGATAATTGAAAATACAAACTTGGTGTAATTACACTACCAATAAAATAAGAAGTATTTAAAACATGTTTTGAAACTCTCCTCAAATCCAACAATACAAATATATACCAACAGGATATTAAAATATTTTAAATTTAAAACATATTACAAATAAAAGTCTACAAAATTACAGTATGAACTAGACTATGTCAGAAACCTACCCTAAAATTTTCATAATTTTTAGACTTATATTTCTATGTCTAATAATTACCTAAAGCATCATCCTTTTTCTGAAAATTTTGTAGACTGCAATTTCTCTCATCCTCATTGACCGGTGAGTCCCCCTGGCAGTGCTTCTTCTCCATGGTGCCAAGCCATGTGCCAGCAGCATCGTCCATGCTATGGCCACACGGTGCGGCGCCTCACGCTAGCGCACCTTGCCGCCCCCGGTTTTGCTCGGTCGCTCTCGGTTTCTTCTCGCCCACACCTAGCCCTTGCTCTGCCCGGACGTGTGCCCATGTCGCGTTGTCGTTGCACCCGAGCATGCCACCATGGTGCACACAAGCTTCCTCGTGAATGCAACACCCTCATCCCTACATAAACTAAGCCCTGGGTGCCTCTCATCCCCTTCTTCACTTCCCTACCACTCCTTCATTTCCATCCCACACCAAGCTCCAATCAATTGAAGTCCCAAATGCCAGCGTCGGCCATGGCCGCGCTGCCTTCAAGCTTACCCGTGGCACCAAAGGACTTCAGACTTCATCATCATGTCCCTTCAAATTGCCTTGTCGCTCTCCTTCTATCCCTCACCTCCTTTGCCTCTCTTTGCAGCCAGAGAGGCAAAGGCGGAGCATTTTCATCAAGTCTGGCGGCATTCGGAGGACGGCCACCGCCTCAACTCCTCGTCCTGGCCGAACTGGTGAGTCCCTCTATTAGATAACTGCATCACCTCATGTCGTAGCTCCTAAGCATCATTAGCCCCCAATTAATTTGGTCCCTAACCCAAAGAATTGCCACGCCATGGCCATCTTCCCTGAAACCGGCCAAAGCCGCCTCTACCACTGCCATTAGCTCTCTGGTGAAGCTCTCTTCAATCCCTTGCACCTAGAGCACTCCATGGACCTCCCTAACCTCCCCCTATCACACTCATCATCACCCTATTCGGCCACAGAGACCTCCCC
Organism: Phyllostachys edulis; assembly: GCA_036346405.1. Classification (NCBI taxonomy): domain Eukaryota; kingdom Viridiplantae; phylum Streptophyta; class Magnoliopsida; order Poales; family Poaceae; genus Phyllostachys; species Phyllostachys edulis. The sequence goes on from CM070552.1 coordinate 6,543,333, forward strand.
ACGGTGAGCCTTCTCCGCCGCCCACGGCTTCTGTTGTTGGCTCACAATGCGCCTTCCCTCCTTCACCAACCCTTCTGGCATGCTCCTAGCACCCCAGGGATGCTCATGCTCCCACCAATTTGGCCGCAACTCCACCCAAGTGCCGCAGCCACATTCCACCCCCACTGGCCGTCGCGCCATCGTCAAGGTCCGCTTTGTGCATCTCCGCCCGCCACAAGACTGCAAAAGCGCATTAGCCTAAGGATGACATTTTGATCATTCTCCGACCATCCCGAGCACCGCAACACCGGCGAGACGCGTGTGTGCTCTCGCCACCATGCGGCACAATGGTGACGAGCACTGTAGCTCGTCATTAGTGTGTCTAAACACGTTCACTAAAGGCTAATCAATGTTTAGTTGTCAGTTTAGCCCTAATGTTTCACTGACATATGGGCCCCACTGCTTAAATGCACAATCAAGCTCCTCTCGACTAGGCGGTCGAAGCTCCTCTCGACCAAGTGGTCGAAGCTCATTTCGACCAGGTAGTCGAAACCTCCCTATGACCACATGTCGTCTAAACCCCTACGACCACATGTAGTCTAAACTCCTACGACCATAGGTAGTCGAACCTCCCTACGACCACATGTAGTCGAAACATCCTACGACCACATGTAGTCGAACCACCCTACGACCACATGTAGTCGAACCTATGAACAGTACTTGAAACTGAATTTATCAAACCAAACCAAAATAAAACCTTAATAACTTTTTCTACAAAACTCCAAATTAAATGAAATTTGTCTAAAATTATAATCTACCAGAATATGTAAAAATATTTAATTTTTCTCTCTGTTGATTTTATTGGATATTATTTAATTCATTTTTGGCTCTTTTTAGACGCTGATCATTCGGGTTATTATTGTGACGATCAATCAACCTTACCTCCAGAATAGCAAGAGCAAGGTAAGCACCGCTTTGATCATATTGATCCCAGTATTTTACTTATTGTACTTTGTTTTGTAAATCCTATTATGCATGCGCGTATGTTTGTATGAAATTGCTATGTCTGGGAAAGCGGTAGTTGTAAATCTTAGTTGTTGCATGTACATCCTTGAAAAATTGATGTCTTATTGTTGTAGCTATTAGATATGGTTAGACAATATATAATGTCACTTCGGGAAATTTTGAGTGTGATTTATCGCACAAATGCTTACTAGAACGATAGTTTTTCGGAAAAAGATATAAAAGGACAATATGATAAATGTGAATTTGGGATATTTTGAAAAATGTCCAGAGAAGGTATCAATGTTATTTTGTGTAAAAATAAAAATGAAAACATAGTTTTCGACGCGGACAAGTTATATTATATTCTGAGAAAGTGGGAGAGGAGTCTCACTAGTAGATAGGGGGAGATTCTCGTCCAGGTCCATTAAGGACCGAACGCCGGTATTTATGACCTAAGCGTAAGTGTACAACCATAGTGCTATTGTGGGATGGCCTTAGCTAATTAAGTTGTCCAGATCTAGCCTTGCATGAGGGGGTAGGCAAGAGACATGCGAGCAATCGAGTTATGTTTGCTGGCATAATGGAGAATGATTCATTGAGACGGGTGTACCGAGAAGGGTTCCTGTGACGACCCACCCTTTGATGCACCGCAAGAGGTCCGGGAGGACCATTTTTTTTTGCGTTGCGGAGCCACCACGGATAGGAGTGGTAGCACCGCACGGTGCTATCCCGAGGAGGTCTGCCAGGACCTCTCAGGAGGTCTTCAGGACCTCCTGGAGGTCTTGGCCCGCCACTGACCTCCCAGGAGGCCTTTAAGACCTCCTGGAGGTCTTGGCCCGCAACCCCTCGGTAGCACCTCCAAGTACATCACTAGAGAGGTCCGACAGGACCTCCCAGGCTAAGTCCCGTGAGGACCTCCCGGAGGTCCCGCCCTGCATCCGAGCTAGTCCCAGACAACAGAGCTAGCTCACACAAGAACACAAGCTAATATCACAACCACGAGGTCAAACAAAGATGAAGGCATAAATTAAACTTAATATAACAGGACCTTATGGTCAAGCTTGTTAACAAGAGGTCTGCCACTGAGGGCTTACAAAACCAACAGGGACTTACAACTAGCAACAAGGAGCTCTCAGGCTCCAACACCAAAAGCACGCAAAAGCCATCCAACAAGCACCACAGGCTGTCGGGTGGAGGACATCCTAGGCAGCTTAGTCGTCGAAGAACTCCTCCTCAAAGAGGTCTGCACTGTCCTGCACTTGGTCATCTTCGTAATCTGCTTTGACACAGAGCTTAAAGCTATGAGCACTTTGAATGTACTCAGCAAATCACAGGGAGCAATTATGCAATAATAGTCATGCAAGGGCTTACCAAATGAGAGCTGTATGGTTAGTTTGCGCAAAGCCAGATTTTGACAATAATAGCATATAAGTAGATTGAAAAGCAGCAAGTTAAAACGCTAGTACATATTACATTTGATGTTTGAAAAGGTGGTGTGAGCACCAACACACAACCACAACAAAATGGGGGAGGTCTGATCACACCCGCGACCAGGTCCTCACCCAAAAACCACTCCAGAGCACCCACTCCAGAGGTCCGAACCAGCCCCTGGACCACTACCCGAGCCAACCTGACCCCTCTGGAGCCGGCCAAGGTCTCTTCGAGGCAAAGCCAAGGCATCTCGCTGAAGTGTCCAGTGGCACAAACTTTTGAAACAACTACCCCTTGCACCGTTTTCATTGAGCATGTCCATGACCAAGGACTTGGCTATTCGAATAGATCTTTATACTCTGCAGAGGTGTACAACTTTACCCACAATCCACGATCTCTCTAGCGGGACGGGTTAGGTCACCCTTGCTCACTTAGAAGGTGAGAAGTCTAGAGAGCAGTAAGGCCTTTACAAAGCTTTGAACTGACTCTGCTGCCCGCTAAGGTTTATAATCCCTCCGTGGTCTAGAAGTGCAGAGGGTTATGGGGTGCCCCCTCTTGCGCCAACGAATCACACGCTCAACCATAACAGCCCCAAGCCATCTCATTGCTAATTATTCAGCCCAGACTATTCCCATAAAATGATCTTGTGGTTGCACTGCTTGGCCCAGTTCAACAGACACAAAGTGAAGTCCTTAATTGTGCTAAGGCAAGACTTCCACAACCAAGTGTGCAAAGCACCCACTACTCACTCCCTGCCTTCTTGCCTCAGCAAAACAATTTGTATTAACCCACGCCAAAAGACCACCCAGTCTTGGCACAACAATTTTTACAAAGTGGTCTCACACCACAGTCAACACAACTTAGGCATCCCGCCATAGTTGCTTAACAGTGGCACCTACCACAGGTTCCATAAGTCATTAGTCAAGATTTTTAGAGATGAAGCATGATTCACAGTCCCACGATTTCTAGAGCGAAGCTATACATAACCTATGGCCCCATGTTGGCAAATAACAAGAAATACCAACTAAATATCCACCCTAAGGCTCACAAGGTGAACATGACAACATGATTGGGACAAAGTATGAAGGAGGCATAACAACAAGTAGGAAAGTAGCTACAGCCCAAACATTTTCTTATAAACATAGCCATGCATGATAAAGTAAAACCAAGATACATTTGCAAAACTAGGTTCAAAATGATCAAAAGGAGGTCTGTGGCTTGCCTTGGTCAAGCAGTGGAGAACCTTCAGTAGAGAGAGCTGGATCCAAGATCTCCTCAAACTCGCGATCTACACGTTCGCAAGAGAACCAAATAAGGAAAACCACACTAAGCCAAAGAACTTATAAAAGACACCAAGGAACACAAACCAACTCAGCAAGAAAGGAAAAACCAAGAAGCTCAGCACAGCCTCAGCGAGCTCCTGGGGAGGTCTTGCGCAGGAGGAGACAAGGAAGGAAGAAATGAGCAACAGGTTACAAAGGCTTGCCCGCCTAGGCTATATATAGCCAGAGTTGGTAGGGTGCACCACAAGGAAGCTCAGTGATGTGTTGGCAATCGGGGCAACTAGGGCAGGACTTGCCCTAAAAGAATTGAAATAAAGTACCTCAGATGTGACTGCATTTAATGTGACCCGACCCCTATTAAATGCGCTGTAACATCCCAAATGTACAATCTGGGTTTATTCAAGTATAATTATATGTGTAGAAATTAAAACTTTTTCCCACATCTTGAAAACCCCTAATTTCTCATGTAGTTCTGGTCCAAGAGTTGTGTAATCCAAAAACACAAAGCTCTTGTTGACCCAAAAGTCAAATTCATTTTTCCAATTGTCTAAATCTGGTGTCAAACATTGGGATATATTTTCCTTGGTCCCAAAAACTGATGTGGGACCCCTCTGAAAAATATCACAAGTTGTAAAACTAGTTTGATAAATTTTGGAGGTAAAACAAACCTTTAAACAACCTTAACGAATTTCCTGAGAAAAATACATTGCATAATAACCTCTGGAAATTTTATGCAAGATTAATCTCATTGTCAGCAAGCTCCAGTTAAAATTTCGTGAATTTTGGAGTTCGTTTGCTATCCCAAATAATTCTGCTAAGTTTCAGCTGTTAAAAACTGAATTCGAAAACTAATCTTGTTCCTTGGGCTAGCCACTTTGCAAAGTGGTCCAACCCAACCCACTTCTGGCTCGCTCGCCGATCTCCTCTCCACCTTGATCAGTCGTGGCCGTTGGATTAACATCCAACCGCCACGACCTCCTCCTCGCCTAACGCACCAAGTCCTCCCGCTCACATGAGGTCTTGGCCATTGGATCAAAATCCATGGCCATGACCTCCCTCGCTCAAACTACTCGAGACCTCCCTTTGCACTCACTTGAGGTCGTGGCCGTTGGATCAATCCAAAGGCCACGACCTCCTCTCGCAAACCATCATTGCGTGGATCTCCCACCTTGTTGAGGTCATCGCCCTTGGATCAAAAATCCATGGCCATGACCTCCTCACCGCTGAACTAAGCAAACCTCCCACTTTGTTGAGGTCGAGCCGTTGGATCGATCCAACGCCCACGACCCCCCTCAAAATATCCAGCTCACAACCTCCCCCATCTCATGTTGTGCACCGTTGGATTTAAAATCCAGTCACGACCTCCTCCTTGTCTTGTGCGCATTAGACCTCCCGCAAGACGTGAGGTCGTAGCCCTTAGATTTAAATCTAAAGGCCATGATCTCCACAGTGCGTTGCGCAAGCTCGGGACCTCCCCTCTTTTGATCGTAACCGTTGGATCAAAAATCCAAAGGTCTGACCTCCCTTGTCTTTTGCGCATAGCGTCTCGGACCTCCTCGCCTTCTCATCACCATTAGATCTTAATCGATGGCCATAACCTCTTGTGCGCTTCACGCGTAGTGCTAAGACCTCCCCTTTGGTTGTGCGCCCTTGGATTTAAATCCAAAGGCCATGATCTCCCCCTCATGCTCTTAAGTTCGGTGTGCGGTTAAGACCTCACAGGAGGTCCGCACCGTTGGATTGAGATCCAACACCGTGGACCCCCTGTCCCTTTTTCCACGTGCGCATTCGCATGATGGAAATCGGAGGGTCACGACCTCCCCAGTCCAGATCCAATGGCTGTGATCTCCTCCTTCTCCTTTTAAAAACTTACCGTTTCGATTTAGATCTGAGGGTCACGACCTCCCCCTCATTTCTAATCGGACGGTGGTGAAACAACTCTGTTCTTCTCCTAGCTCCTGGCGCCACATACGCCATGGCAGTGGAGGAGGCAGTGATCTGTCTTGTCCAACGGCTCTATGCCTGTGCGCATTTAATGCGTGTCAGTGCCTTTCCGCCCTAGCCCATGCTCTGACCTACCTACTCTGTCCCATCCATCTTGTCCAACTCCATGGACCTTCCGTGGACCTCCTTGGGCTAAGCTCACCATGAGCTTTACCAGTGGTCCAGACCTCTTTTGCCCTAGCTATAAAACCCCCACTTTGTTGCCCTTGGCTTTTTTACACACCATTGAGCTTGGCCTTGCATGCGTTGGTGAGCATCTCCTCCTTGACCTACCCTTTTTGCCGCCATTGTTGAAGTCCTTGGAGCTCCTCGGTGGCAGTGCTTCAGTGGCTCCCTCTTCAACCTCTTGTTCACATTGTGCTCCCTAGACCTCCTGGAGTTAACCCTAACCCCATTTGGGTTGACATTTTCAGAAGAGGCCTAACTTGGAGCTTGGAGCTTGGAGCTTGGAGTTGGCGGTGGAGCAACCCTTCTTCCCCAACTCCGGTCCTCCACGTCCCCAACCTCCTCGGCACCTCTGCGACCTCTAGGTAACCCTCCGGTAGTCCCGTGAGATCTTGCACTGCATGTATGTTGTTGCGGAGCTTAGCTGCACGCTGAATGTTGTTGCGGAGCTCATTATCATTGTTTGTGTTTTGGCTGTGTGTTTTTTGCCGCCAATCTACGGCTCGTCGCCGTTCAGGCCACCTACTTGCGGGAATGGTCTGGCGTGTCAAGAACACTATTGCGCACACGTTGGTGTCTCTGGATGGCGCGGTGAGGTCCTCATCGCCGGCGTCGAGCCTTGGTAGCCTCTCGGGATTTTGTCGGACGACCATGGCACCGTGCCTTTGTCGTTAAGACAAAGACCTCCCCATTTTGGCTAATCACCTCCAATCATTGTAGCTTTTAATGTGTCCTTAGGGTCTGCGTGCGAGGTCTTGTGCCGTCCATCTTAGGTCACGGCGGGGACCTCCTCGGGGCCATCTTAGCCATCTTGGACCTCCTCGGGGTCCTCTTTGCAAAGACCACCCCGGTCTTTTGTAAGGACAACCCCTAGGACCTCCTCCTTGCGATCTTGACCGCTAGGACCTCCTTGTGGGAGATCTTAGCCGTTAAGGTCCTCCTGTGTTGATCTCCACGTGTAGGACCTCCCAGAGGTCCTCTCAACCTTGTGGACCTCCACGGGTAAATCTTAGCCGCCTGGACCTCCCGGTGGAAATCTGAGCCGCTTAGGACCTCCCTTTGTTAGATCTTGGCCGTTCGGGACCACCCCAAGTGGATCTGAACCGCCCAGACCTCTTTGTTGTTGTCTTGACCGTTAAGGTCCTCCACAGGACAATCTAGACCATTAAGGTCCTCCTTGGAAAATCTGGACCGTCCGGGACCTCCTCGTGAGGTCCTCGACGTGTAGATCTTCCTTGGGGAGATCTTGATAGTTTAGATCTTCCTTTGGAAGATCTCGGCCGCTCAGACCTCCCTCGTTTGATCTGAACCGTTCCGGTCCTCCCTCATGTGTTGTGGTTCGTTGGATGCAGTATCAACGGCCACGACCTCCCCTCCGTGGCCTTGGCGTGGCGTAGAGGACATGGACCGTTAGATCCAAGATCAACGGCCCATGTTCTCTGGACTCTTGCAGCGCTGCGTCGTGTTTTCCTCTGGAAGTCTTGGGCCGTTGGATTTAAATCAACGGTTCACGTCCTCCCCTCTGTTTTGGAAGTTTAGAAATTCCAGTAAGCACTTATTTGTAAACTGAAAAAGGTAGGAACTTTAAAAATGCATAACTAATTCAATTTCAATCCAAATAGGGTGAATCAAATTTTGTTAGCTCTGGCTTGACCTGGACTTTAATCTAAAAATGGTTAAGAGCCTAGTTCAGCTCCAAAACACAGTTTTGCAAATAGATTTTAAAACTAACTTCAAATATACACCCAAACTAATGTTTAACTTGTAAAATACACAACTAATGCTCTGTAGATTCTTTTTGAGTGATTCCAACTTTGTTGGTTTCCTCTATTAGTGAACTTACTATGAAAATTAGTTTTGAGCTCGTTGCTGTTATAAAAATGAGGACTTGTGCATTACAATTTTGTTCAAGTTCTTGTTTTTGAAAAATGGTAGAAAGTGCAATCTAGCTCCAAATGAGATGAACTCAATTGTGTTATTCATCTCATGAGGTGCTGGTTTTGCTGTAAAAATTTCAGTGTCACCACTTTTCTAGAAAATGTTGCCTCATAATTAAATTAGTGAATAGTGCAGTTTGGTATTTTTAGGGCTGAGCAGAATTGTTTTGCTCATATCTTTTGCATTGAGAATCCAAATCCATTGGTTCTTATTGATAAATTCCTAAAATCACCCTCTTGCTGCTGTAGAAAATTCAGAGTGTTTGGAGTTCGTTTGCTGTGCTGTCTTTGTCGTTTTAAATGCCGTTCTTATCGATTGTTTTCGTCTTTCCGATTAGGTGTCATTTAGTACTTTGAACCCGTGAGCGATCCTCAGCAACAATTTGTCCAGCAACAGTAAAGGCAAGCAGTTTGATCATTTCCATCATTGTCCCATTACTTTAAAGTCTAATATTTTGTTTAACTTGTATGTATGCATGCTTTTGTGTCAAAGTATCTTATCGTTTAGAGGTAGCTATTCCTATTGCATAGTTGCCCTAAATTGTTACCCCGCCACAAACCATAAGTTACTAATATCGCTGGTGAATTAGAGCCCGTGATTTAAGTATGCTCTTTTATTGCTTTTACGGTGTCATGCTTAGCAATGCTTAGATAACGGTAGTAATGGGCGATCATCGACTTAGTCGATGGTCTTGATCACTCAAAACTGATTATTACTCCTATATGTCCAGCACTTGTGCTTTGATTAATTGTAAAATCAAAAACTGAAAATAAAAGATTGATTTAGACTTGGGCATATTGGATGGATGGCGTGGTTTTTGGATGTGGTGGTATGCAGGTCCCTAAGGACCGAGTACTTGGGTCACTAAGCCAAGCGCTTTTATGTACTAACCACGCGAGGGCATATGGAACCCTCTTGACTAAGTACTCTAGGAGGTGTTAATTATGAGCGAGCTCGGTTGGTGTGTTTTCAAAACAAATGTATATGTATAGTGTGGGAGGGGAGCATTAGCTTAGGGCGGGTCGTCTAATGTCTCCTTCTCCCGTGGGTTGTGTGACTCGTAATTAGCATTCATCCTTTGGAAAGGTCTCGTAGGACTTAGCCGTGCAAAGACACCTTCGGAAGTGTGCGTAAAGGAAAGGCGATGCGGCGTGTGGGTACAGTGGTACACCTGCAGGATAAAACTATTGAATAGCCTCGCCCTAGGTTATGGACATGCTTGGTAAGGTCGTTCAAGACTAGACTACAACCTTTAATTAAAACTTGACATGGTTGGTATGAGCAGGGAGTTCATGCTATTGTTGTGGTGACTTGGGTTAGTCACTTCTAGGTTGTTCTTGTTGTTGTTACTATGTTACTACCTCGTTGAATTTCAACAATTAAAATGCTTTGTCAAATTGCCTTCAATCTATTATATTATTGCAAATGAAACTTGCTTTATGCTAAAATGAGTCCAAAGCCTCATCCACTTAAATAAAGCTTGCATGTAGCTATTTATAGTTCTGTTATCTTACACGTAAGTCTTATGAGTACTTTATGTACTCATCGCGCGTGGTTGTGGCATTTTTGCGGCTTTTGTTGCAGAGGAAGGAGGTGAGCCCCAAGGGCTTCACTCTTGCGAGATGTGCTTCGGGTTTGACGACTAGCTTGGCGGTCGGTTAGTTGCCTTGTGGGTAAAGGCACACTAATTGGCTTTTGTTATGGCCATCTTATGGCATTTTTGCTTCATTGTGTATCTTTGTAGTCTTGTTGTTATTTGGCCGAAGGCCCTCTTTTGTAATAACCTATTCCTTTATTAGTATTAACTTCGGTTTGTTGCTTATGTACTATGTGTTGTATGGAATTGATACATTCTTTTGTTGTGAGGTATGTATAACGCATTCAGGAAGTATATATCTCTCGAGACCGGGTTTATTTGGTTGATAATACTAGGGTCAATTGGATGACTAAGTATTATGAGCTTAATAAACGTCGGGGTCTCACATGCGCACAGAGATCTGAGGCAAGAGCAATAATAGCAAGGTTGAGAGAGGCTGACAAGTGGGGCCAGTCAAAAGGGTGCACCACTGGTCATATAGGTGGCCCCACCGCAAGGGTTGCCTCCGCAAAAACCATAGGGGGTCCTGGACAGGAGGTCCAAAATGCTCAAGGGGGAGGTCCTGGAGGGGAGGTCCAAGGACTCATGAGGAGGTCCTGAAACTCAGATCGTCTCAAGGGGGGTCTAAGGGTCAAGATCTCAAAGGGGAGGACCTTAACGGTCCAGATCAAAGGGTGCAGGGAGGTCCTGACGAGTAGATCTCCAAAAGGGAGATCTAACGGTCAAGATCTCAAAAGAGGAGGACCTTAACGGTCCAGATCAAAGGGTGCAGGGAGGTCCTGACGAGTAGATCTCCAAAAGGGAGATCTAACGGTCAAGATCTCAAAAGAGGAGGACCTTAACGGTCCAGATCAAAGGGTGCAGGAGGTCTGACGAGTAGATCTCCAAAAGGAGATCTAACGGTCAAGATCTCAAAAGAGGAGGACCTTAACGGTCCAGATCAAAGGGTGCAGGGAGGTCCTGACCAACAGGGATACTCAGGGTTAGGAGGGTGGTCTTTACAAAAGACTAGCAAGGATCGAGGAGGTGGTCCTTGCAAAACAGCCAGGAAGAGGTCCTGGGAACAAAGGAAAACGCGCAGCAAAGCAGAGCCGTTCGATTGGAATCGGGCGGTCCAGAAAGGAAAGGAACGTTCGGACCATCCAAACGTTACTTCACAGTTGAGCCGTCAGATCAAGATCGAACGACGCAAAACAAAGGGGCCGTTCGGACCGAGCGAACAGGCCAACGAGACTAGGCCGTCTGATTTAGATCGGACGTCTAGGAGGGGAAGGGGACGTTCGGACCAAGAGAACGTGCCCTTAGGATCGGGCCATCCGAATAACATCGAACGGTCCTAAGGTGAGGAAGGCAAAGCCTCAAGCGATACAACCACAAGAGCCAAAGATGGGTCCAAGCGCTAAGGAGGTCGGAACCTTTAGGAAGGACCTGGACGGCTAAGATCTCCAAGAGGGAGGTCCTAGCGGACAGATCTAACCAAGGGGAGGTCTGAGCAGTTAAGATCTCCAGAGGGGAGGTCCTAACGGCCAGATCTCAACAAGGGGGAGGTCTGAGCGGTTAAGATCTCCAGAGGGGAGGTCCTAACGGCCAGATCTCAACAAGGGAGGTCGGCGGTTAAGATCTCCAGAGAGGAGGTCCTAACGGCCAGATCTCAACAAGGGGAGGTCTGGCGGTTAGGATCTCTAGAGAGAAGGTCCTAACGGCGAGATCTCAACAAGGGGGAGGTGCGAGCGGTTAAGATCTCTAGAGAGGAGGTCCTATGACCAGATCTCAACAAGGGGAGGTCTGAGCGGTTAAGATCTCCAGAGAGGAGGTCCTAACGGCCAGATCTCAACAAGGGGGAGGTTTGAGCGGTTAAGATCTCCAGAGAGGAGGTCCTAACGGCCAGATCGCAACAAGGGGGAGGTCTGTTGGAACACGGGGGAGATCCGAATAGACACGAGGAGGTCTATTCAAACACGAGGGAGGTCCAAATAGACAAGAGGAGGTCTAGGAAGGTCCCGAAAGGGCGCTGGGAGGTCCAGAGGAACTCTGGAGCGCCCAAGTGAACTCAAGAGGGGTTCAAAGAGGGGTGAGAGGTCCATGGGGAGGTCAAAATAGAGAGGGAGAATGAGAAAGAAGTTCCAGACACAAAAGAGGTCTGGAAAGGAGGAGCCAAACTCAAAGGCACACAGAGCCGAAAGAAGGAGAACGGGAAAACTCCAATTAAACAACAAAGGCACTGAACAGGTTTAGTTCAACTTTGGTTTAGTCAATTAAAGCTCTTTGGAAAACTCAAGTTAAGCTTTGGACTCTCATAAAAACCAAATGGTTACTTTTATTTTGAAACTAGGGCAAGAACCCAGGGGAAACGGGACGTTACAGTTCCCATATACCGAGAAGGGTACATTCAAGTAAAGTGAGGAACAACATTCGACGGGCTAAGTGCAAGGTTAGGGCTAGATAATGTAAAGACTTCGACACGTACTCTAGACTTCTTACCTAAGGTAGTGAGCGGTGGCATAGGTATTTGCCAAACAAACTAGAGAATTCGTATACTGTGGGTAAAGTTGTACCCCTCCGCAGAGTGTAAATCTATTATAATAGTTGTGCTCGCGGTGATGAGCGTGCTAAGTGTAGTATTGCCGGGTATAGTCTTGATTTTTCCAAAAACCATCTTATCGGGAAAACAAGTGAAATTGTTTGTGATTTATTTGAGATAACTACCATGTTATGGCTGAACACGAATGTTGCTCGCGGTCGAGGAGGGTGGCGAGTTGTAGTTATTATTGAAATGTTGCTCGCGGCCGAGGAGGGTGGCGAGTTGTAGTTATTATTATTGTTGATTCATTCAAATTACTTACTTACTGTCATGTTATCTATTTAAACGCTCTTTCAAATGCGTTGCAAAGTACTACTTATGAATATTACAAATAAAATCTGCTTAATGTAAAACAACTTGTAGCATAGAGCCTTCTCTTTGTTTTGCCTTGCATCTAATATAACTTTTGCGATACACTACAAGTTTTACTGAGTACATAAGTACTCAATCTTGCTATTGTTGTTGGTTTAGAGTTTGGAGAGGAGCCGACCCCAGACGACGAGTTCTTTGCTTTCGGCACCGAGGGGTTCGGTGACAGGTCTACCTAGACCTTGTTCCTTGTCAGTTGCTTACGGGATCGGATGGGCATGCCATTGGACTTTTGCTACTATTACTATGTCTTCCGCTGCTATTTATTTTGTTTACTTTGATGACTGTTTTTATTTGGCCGGTCGACCATTGTTGTAATAACTGTTGTAATAGCTTGAGTAGAATATCCCTTTTTCTTTACTTTAGTATGTGTTTGTATGGATATGATTGCCAACTGTTGTAAATGTGTGTGCTAGCCATTAATCCTGGGACTAGCACGATATACATATAGGGTCTTCTGGTATTCCATGCTTGAGGGTCCCACAGCAAGAAGCCCCCTGAGGGTACCAAACAGGTCTTTAGGAGGGCCCCGAAGGGTGCGCGAATGCCACTAGGAGGCCCACAGCCGGAGGCGCGGCTAGGGGCCCTAGAGGGCACCAGCCATACCTTCGAAGAGGCCTTGGAGAGGCCTCAAAGGCCACCCAAAGGCTAAAGCAAAACCCACACCTTCGTGGCGTTCGCCTCGACGGACCGGAACATCCCCCTAAGGGACATGTTCCAAAAGAGGTCCCCCATGTAAATCGAGTGACCTCCACACAAACCCCTACCGCGCCAGCGTTGATCTTGAAGTCTACAAGGCAAAGCGGGCCCAGATCCGCAGTGGCCATGGTGACCGGAGCATCAGAGCGCAACCTCGAAGCTCCGCGAGGCAGAACCACCTCCACCAGCTCACTCCCCCCTCCGTCTCTTAAGACAGCGAAGCATACGTATGGGTCAGAGTTGTACATACAAGTAGGCATACTACAGAAAAAAGAATGGATGACAAAACACACATAAATATACTTACCGGTTGCATCACAACCTAGAGTGGGAGGCACAACCCGAGAATCCTCGGAGCCCTCGCCGTAAATGTGCGACAGGGTGCTACCGTCCGAGGACTCCTCAAGGGGTAGGCCCTCTGTCCCAGACAAGCTCACCACCCCCTCCCCAGCCTCTGCTGCGACATGCCCCGCGACCCTTGACGCAACGTAGTCACTCTGGAGTCCTGCGCACCACCTACTTCATTGGCCTCTCCGCTCCGTACACCCTCATGCAAGAAGGGCCGCCCATGCCCCCAGAGCCAACAGAATGCAGGGGCCTCGCGACGATCGGCCCCTCGACGTCGCACTCCTTGGCCACCCTGGCCCGCTTCTTCCTCCCCGCGTCCGGGTCCAGGCGCTCCACAAGACAGACCGTCGGGTTCATATACACGCAGTTCAGGCGTGGCTCACAGTGAGAGCCGCCGGGCAATTTAATTAGTAATACTTAACCTTTCCATTGGTCCTAGCATTATAAATCAAATTTCTCTGCTCTCGGTGGATATGTACTTTCCAGAACTACAAGACACATACACCTTACAAAAATTGAACATCACTTCCATACACAAGCTTCTTCATTACCGAAAGTCCATAATTTACATCATATTTAACATACAACAACGTTCATGCAAAAGTGTCAAGACTACAGCGGAAACACTTGCCATAAGATGGCTGAAACCAATAGCCAACCGGGTGCCCTTTTTCCCATAAGGCAACTGACCGTGTTAGACCCAGAGGTCTTAATCATGTTATTTAAGGACGAATGCATTGCCAAAGGAACATGCTTGTGATCTTAAGCGCTGACATGTTTTTGAGCTCTATTGAATTCTGTCGACAACAAGCTTTTGTCAGGTTTTGCGGTAGTACCAGCGTTGTTTACACGGTAATACCGCCTGACGGTTCAACCGCATGTTTGTTGACGGTACGAATTTTTCCGAAGTCTTGTGTTTGGATTTTGGATTTTCTCTGGAAGTGGTAGTACCGACCGGCTTTATATATGCGGAACTACAAGAGTACGGTATGACCGCGGCTGTGCAGCGGTAGTACCACAAGTCTTGGTTTTGAACGCGTGTTTTGCTCGAACCGTTAGATCTTGATCTGACGGCTCATATTGAGAGGAACGTTCAGACCATCTGAACTCTTCAAGGATTGTGAACCTTTGATTTGGAATCTAATGGCTGAAATCAAGGGGAACGTTCGGACTTTCTACAGTGCTCCTAAATCTGACGATGTTGAAGCGTGGTCCGATCAGCCCAAATCATCTGGAGCGTCCACGTGTCTCAGGGCTTACTTCTGAGTTCATTTGCGCATTTCAGAGGTGCGGTAGTACCGTTTGGAATTTGTGGTAGTACCGCACATCGGTAATACCGTTGTGTTTTTGGTGGTATGGAAAAACCAGAACACTTGTTTTTTGGACATTAGATTTCTTGCTAAGCGGTATGACTGCGCCATGGATGTCGGTAGTACCACGATAGGTTTTTCAGAGAGAGAGTTTCTGACAAGCACTGTTAAGTGAAATTCGGTAGAACTGTAGTCTTGGCGCGGTATGACTGCACATCGGTATAACCGTGCTTTTAACGTCGGTAGTACCGCACGTCGATAAGACCATTTGATAGCGGTATGGAATTTCCAGAGAGCATGTTTTCGGAAGATTTTGTGATTTCTCAAGGAGTGGTATGACTGCTATGTTTCGAGCGGTATGACCACGTGTGCGGTAGTACCAGAGCTAATATGACGGTAGTTCCGATTATACTCTGAAAAGTTGTCGTTTTGGGATTTTGGCTGAGGATAAGTTAAATTCATGAGTTTTAATGTGTTGCATGATGCATGATAGTGTTTATGGGTATGTGTGTGTGCTAATGGATGGTCAAGTTGGACAACTTGTACCAAGATTTGGTTTCTTTGGTCTTTGCATGTGCAGGTTGAGCGTGAAGTCGAATTACAGTCGGCGACAAAGTTGACTCAGACTAGGATGGGGAGATTTGAGGTCTTGGAAGTCGTGGATGTCACGAGGTGGTTTAGATCACGCTGGAGCACGTAGAGATCAAGGGGTGCGCGCTGGAAGCTACGGGATGGAGTCCTGGAGGCTTGTGGCGTGGAAATTTGGAAAGATTGATTTGGAAGGAGTTCCAAATCTGGTCGTTTTGAGATAGAGTCCGTGTCGGTGTCGTGTTGGACATGGATAGGACTCTAGGGTATAAATAGAGGAGGGTTAGGAGCTAACCCGCGAGTTTTGAGATTGGAGGTCGTGATTTTGAGTCACGGTTTTGAGTTGAGGTTCGTGCTGTGTAGCTTTTGTCGAAAAGTTTTTGCAAGGTCTTCTGTTGAAGATTGTGAGGGGTGCTTGAAGGGCACCTTGTAGCCACACATCATTGTTTGAGCAATATACAATAGATTGTTTCTATATTGTGTCTAGAGTTTCGTGTTGTTCTTGTTGCGTTTGATAGTTTCTTGAGAAGTTCTTCTGGAGGTCTTTTGAAGATATCCAGAGAGGTTCTTGAGGTGATCTCAAAGAAGCTTTTAGAGAGGTTTAGCAATAAGGTTTCGGTTGAAGTTCTTGAAGGTCAAATACGCTGCAAATCATTCACCCCCCTCTGATTGTGCCATACGATCCTACAGGCCGGAAACGCCCAGCTAGTCGTCAAGAGTGAAATCAGCCTCACCAATGTCAAC
The DNA here is from genome assembly GCA_036346405.1 of Phyllostachys edulis. Taxonomy (NCBI): domain Eukaryota; kingdom Viridiplantae; phylum Streptophyta; class Magnoliopsida; order Poales; family Poaceae; genus Phyllostachys; species Phyllostachys edulis. The sequence goes on from CM070552.1 coordinate 6,559,374, forward strand.
CCCTTGGGGATCAACCTCCTTTGTAGCAAATAGACAATGCAATTGAGTACAAAAACGTACTTGCAAGACTTATGATTAACAAACCTATACATAGCTACATGCAAGCTTGATTCAATGGAGATGGCTGTATGGTTCATTTTTAGCGTGAAGCAATATTTTTATTTGCAATAGTGTAATAGATTGAAAGCAATTTATAAAATCAGTTTTTAATTGATCAAATAACAGTGTGGCAACATTTATAACATAATTAAACATCCTAGAGGTGAATTCCCAATAGCAACCACAAAAATAGCATGAATTACCCATTCGTACCACTCATTCGCAAATTTTATCAAAATGTAGTCTAACTCCTGAAAGACCTCCCCCATGCGTGTCCATAACCTAGGACAAGGCTATTCGAATAGTTTGAAACCCTGCAGGGGTGTACAACTTTACCCACATGTCAGGCTGCTCCCATTTGTCACCGGATAAAGCACACTTCCGAAGGTATGCCGACAAAGCTAAGTCCTACGAGACGTTTTCCAATGGAGTTTGCTAATTAAGAGTCACACGTATGGGGGTTAACCCTCCGTGAACCGCCCATCCTGAGCTCCCATTGAGGACCCACACGTTGTGTCGGAGACATTGGCCTAGCTGTAGCAACCGCCATTGCTCCCCGGGCGAGGGAACCTACTCGAAACCAACCCCGCACATGCCCAACAACAACATAACACATTTCTTTTATTCCCCTACACCTACCACCAGCGACTCATTAATTAACACTCCCCATAGTACTAAGTCAAGAGGGGACCCATATGACCCTCGTGTGGTTGCATGCAATAATGCTTGGTTTAGTGGGACAAAATGTTCGGTCCTTATTGATTCGGGCATACAACCACATACCCAATAATCACACCATCAACCATGTGCCCGAATCTAAATCCTTTTTGTTTTTAATTTTAGTTTTTATAAATATGATATATTCATGAGTACCCTGACTTAAGTATTTAAAGTAATGTTGTAATGATCATCGCCGAAGCGATGATCCCCATACTACCATTCTAAGCATGGCTAAGCGTCAACAACTCGCGTACTAAGTATAAAGTGATTAGAGCTCATCCATCGAGCTCTAGACCACAGTGAATATAACCCTAGGCTCAGTAGTAAAGGATGGATGTTTGCCTACAGTTTATTTAACTAATCTGGTTAGCTATCGAGAACTAAGAAATAACTTGTTAACATAGCATGCATACCGATAGTTGAAATTGAAAATATTAACATGTGCAAGTAATAGGATCAACGTGCATCAAAGGAAGACTACTTGCCTTGCTCAAGATAATCCACTTGCTGCTGAGGATCACTCTCGAAAATACCCGAATCATCGCAATCTATCGATCGAATAAAGAACGAATAAGAACGAATAACACCAAAATAACAAAAACTCAACTTTATCCTATCATACAAACATCACAGGTAGAGAAACATGTTTGAAGAATTTTAGGAGAAAGTTTCAGTCCAAAAAGACTTTATTTGGATTTTCTACGTGCTTAACAAGTTTGACCAGGTCAAGCTTTGATTCAACCTCGGCCAAAAGCGATGTTGAAAACGTATCACATGAATACGTCTTCAGTTTAAGGAAACGTAAACTCTATCTAAGAATTAAGGAAATACGTTTCCCTTAAGCAAAAATGTATTTAAAAAACTACACCTTCACTTATCCAGCCGAAAGGGCCCACACGAAAACGCCTCTAGGAATTCAAAATGGTTTCAACAAGGTTTCCAAACTCAATTAGCTCCACGGGCTCCACAAGTTATATGCACAATTAAAAGATGATTAAACGCTAATGACCTAAGTTAGTTCTAAGCTACCAGCGGCTCACCGGAGTTCTCACGTGCGAGCGCGGCGGTGAGGTAGGGGTTCTGGCGAAATAGTGAAGCTCCGGGCTTGGGGATGACACCAACGGGTGCGCAACAACCTCCTAGACTCGATGGCGACAATGCGGAGGCCCGAGGATGCCGGTGGCAAGCTCTTGTCGGCCAGAGTCGGAGAGGAAGACATGGCCCCCGCGGAGAAAGCGCTACGAGCTTCTAGAAGACTCCGGAAGGTGCGCACTGGAATCGTCTTGGCATCAGGAGTGTGGCGCCTAAGACGATGACACCGGAGGATGACGGAGCTGACCGGAATCGAAGCGGCGGTGCTTCACCGCACTCGGGGAAGATGGAGTCGCACGCCCTCATAGAAGAGCCAAAGACAAATTAGTTTTATCAAAATGTTCAGCGAAACCATGTGATCCTAAAGAGCCAAACGTTGGGGAAAACGACTCACCGGAATGCCGTAAAGGCTTATGGGTCTTGGCCGCCGGAATTGAGGACGACAAAGTCGTCCTCGGTGATTCACTCAACGACAAGGGCATGGATTTGTTGAAATGGGTGCGGCATCAAGCGTGGATCTCAGTGGCAGGGTTGCGGGTTCAAGGGTGGCACTAAGGTGAGCTCTAGCTCGACTTCCTCTTTCACGACCGGAGTAAAGAATTGGGCGGAGAAGGCGAGAATGGACGAGAAAGAGTGAAAGAATGGCCTCAAAAGGTAGATGAAGTCTTGGCGAGGCTTCACAGATGGACACGCGTGCATGAGGTGGCGAAAGGGTCACCGTGGCACGCATGCATGAATGCCAGCATGCATGGCTTGAGCGGCGCTGGTGAAGACGACGGCCTGACAAGCGGGACCCGCCCGTTAGTGAGAGAAGAAAACAGTGCGACGGTGCGGTCCGAGTCGGACTCGGGTCCGGTGCGAATCAACGCGGTTGAGTCAAGTTCGATTGGACGGTCCATATGGCTTGTTCAAATCGGACGGTCCAAACGAGGTGCAAGTTCGGACGATCCAAACGGCCCAATCAATCTGGACCATTAAGATCACATCAGATGGTCCAACGAGATACAAGGTTGGACAATTGGCTCAAAATCGAACGGTCCATGTGAAATGTCACATTCGGACGGCCCGAACGGCCTAATTGATCCGGGAGGTTGATCTCAAATCAGTTGGTTCAAATCATTTTGCGTTAGTTGAACCAGATCCGGATGGCTCCACTCAAATCTGACAGTTGAGGTCAGATCGAACAGTCCACGTGAAAAGTTATGTTCAGACGGTCTGAACGGCTTAATCAATCTGGGCCGTTGATCTTAAATCGAACGGTCTGAACTGCTCCGATCAATTTGGGCCGTTGATCTTAAATCGGACGGTCAACGCGAGAGGGTTTAGGATTTGATTTCAGTTGACCGAAAATAAAACTAGTTTGACTGGGCTGTTAAAAATAGCAATAAAATTCTAAAAATTATGAAACTTTTTGTGGGTGTTCTAAGGTTCAACTAAGACTTAGGAAAAATAATTTTGGCCACTGATCATAATAAATTTGTCTAAAATAAATTCCTTTTCAAAACAGCCTTAGCACTTGGTTAGAATTTTGATTAGGTCAAAATTACTTCTAAAAATTTGGAAAAATTTATATTAATTTGTGATAAATAATATAGTATTTTACAAAATTATTTCCAGAGACTTTCATACACACAATGTTCTAGAATCCACTAGGAATTTGAAATCAAGTCAAAAGGTTTGAATTTCAAAGTGAACTTAAGAGATTCAACAAAAGTTTTAAAACTCTCATACTTTTATACATTTGAAACAAAAACCAAAATTTAGGATGTTACAACTCCCCCACAAGAATCTCGTCTTGAGATTCCATTCACTCGGAAAAGAAAGACGGGAAGTCTGCACGAAGGCAATCCTCTCGTTCCCAAGTGGCTTCATCCTCGGCATGATTAGACCACTAAACTTTAAGAAATTTGATGGAATGATTTCTTGTTCTTCATTCGGCCTTTTCAAGGATATAGATAGGATGCTCACGGTTGGTTAGATCTTCTTATACTTCAAGAACTTCTAATGGGGCTTCCTCGGTTGGGACGCAAAGGCACTTCTTCAATTAATATACGTGGAATACATCATGTACCCCCGAAAGTGTAGCGGGCAATTCCAACTTGTAGGCCACAGCTCCTTTCCTCTCAATAATGCGGAAAGGTCCAACATATCGAGGAGCTAACTTGCATTTGACACCGAATCGCTGAGTGCCCTTCATAGGAAAAACTTTGAGACAAATAAAGTCATTTGGTTCAAAGCCCAATTCGCGATGACGTCGATCCGCATAGCTCTTTTGTCGGGATTGAGCTGTGCGCAATCAGTCTTGAACCAACCGAACATGATTTTCAACCTCTTTGATTGTGTCCGAGCCGAAGAGTGGTTGTTCACTAGTTTTGGACCAATTCAACAGGGTTCTACATCTTCTTTCGTATAAGGCTTCAAATGGTGCCATACCGAGACTGGCTTGAAAACTGTTGTTATAAGAGAATTCGGCAAATGACAAGCATTTCTCCCAATTCTTTCCATAAGAAAGAACATAAGCACGGACCATGTATTCCAAGATTTGATTGACTCCCTTCATTTGGCCATCGGTCTATGCATGGAAAGCAATGCTGAAAGAAAGACTGGTTCTTATGGCCTTTTGCAAACTCTTCCAAAATTGGGAGGTAAAGAGTGAGCCACGATCTAAAACAATAGTCTTCGGAACTCCATGCAAACTCACAATTCTTGAGACATAGAGCTCCGCTAACTGACTTACACGAAGTTTGATTTTGACGGGAAGGAAGTGTGCCACTTTAGTTAGTCAATCGATGACAACCCAAATGGTATCATTTCCCTTGGGGGTTCGGGGCAGACCGGTGATAAAATTCATACCGATTGAGTCCCACTTCCACTCGAGCACTTGCAAAGGTTGTAGCAAACCCGTTGGACGTTGATGTTCAGCCTTCACACGACGACATACATCGCACTCGGCAACGAACTTTGCAATCTCCCTTTTCATTCGGGTCCACTAAAATCTCTGACGGAGGTCTTAGTACATTTTTGTGGTTCCGGGATGAATGGACAAAGGTGAATCATGGGCTTCATGGAGAATCAAATTCCACAATTCTATGTCCTTTGGAACAACCAGGCGTTGTCCGAACCACACAACACCATGGTCATCTTCTGAGAAACACTTGGCGGTTCCATTCTTGATGTTCTCCTTGATTAGGCGCACTCCTTTACTCGATTGTTGAGTAGCCTTAATCTGATCTTCCAGGATTGGATGCGCTTCTAAGGCAGCGAGAAAACTATGCTCAACCACTCCTAACTTGAGCCGCTGAAATTCTTCATGGAGGGCAGGCTGTTGTTCCTTGAGCATCAAGGTATTGCAATAAACCTTGTGACTCAATGCATCAGCAACGACATTAGCTTTGCCCGAATGATACAGGAGACCCACGTCATAATCTTTGATCAACTCCAACCATCTTCTTTGCCGAAGGTTTAAATTTGGTTGAGTGAACAAATACTTCAAACTCCCACCACCTTGCCTTCTTGCATAAGAATGCAACCGAGTCCTTGGCGAGAAGCATCGCAATAGATATCGAAGTTTCGATGAATATCGAGAAGAACAAGGACTGGAGCTATGGTCAACCTCTTCTTGAGTTCTTGGAAACTCTTCTCACAATCAGCGGACCACTCAAACTTCTTATCCTTCTTGAGCAACTCTGTCATCGGCTTCGTGATTTTGGAGAAGCTCTTGATAAAGCGATGATAATATCCCGCTAAACTGAGAAAACTCCTCACATCGGTTACTGATTTGGGCTACCCCCAAAAGAGCACATCGCTGACCTTACTAGGGTCTACGGCTACGCCTCCCGCTGAAAAAACATGGCCCAAGAATGCAACTTCTTCTAACCAGAATTCACACTTGCTGAATTTTGCATATAGCTGGTGCTCACGCAGCTTCTCCAATACTAACCGCAGGTGTTGGACATGTTCTTTATTATTCTTCGAGTATATGAGGATGTTATCTATGAAAATCACCACAAACTTATCCAAATACTCCATAAATACCATATTCATAAGATTCATGAAAAGGGCATGTAACATCCCAAATGTACAATCTGGGTTTATTCAAGTATAATTATATGTGTAGAAATTAAAACTTTTTCCCACATCTTGAAAACCCCTAATTTCTCATGTAGTTCTGGTCCAAGAGTTGTGTAATCCAAAAACACAAAGCTCTTGTTGACCCAAAAGTCAAATTCATTTTTCCAATTGTCTAAATCTGGTGTCAAACATTGGGATATATTTTCCTTGGTCCCAAAAACTGATGTGGGACCCCTCTGAAAAATATCACAAGTTGTAAAACTAGTTTGATAAATTTTGGAGGTAAAACAAACCTTTAAACAACCTTAATGAATTTCCTGAGAAAAATGCATTGCATAATAACCTCTGGAAATTTTATGCAAGGTTAATCTCATTGTCAGCAAGCTCCAGTTAAAATTTCATTAAATTTGGAGTTCATTTGCTATCTCAAATAATTCTGCTAAGTTTCATTTGTTAAAAAAACTAAATTTAAAAGCCTACTTTGTTCCTTGGGCTAGCCACTTTGCAAATCTGGTCATTAACCCAACCCCATCTGACCTCCCCCTCCACCTTGATCAGGTCGTAGGTCGTAGCCATTGGATTCAATCCAAAGGCCACGACCTCCTCTGTGAAACACCACAGTGAAGACCTCCCCACCTTATTGAGGTCATTGCCCTTGGATCCAAGATCCATGGCCCTGACCTCCCCTCACTGTTGAACTAAGCAAACCTCCCACTTTGTTGAGGTCGTGGCCGTTGGATCGAGATCCAACACCCACGACCTCCCTCAAAATATCCGGCGCTCACAACCTCCCCATCTCATGTTGTGCACCGTTGGATTTAAAATCCAGTCACGACCTCCTCCTTGTCTTATGCACATCGACCTCCTCGCAAGACGTGAGGTCGTTGCCCTTAGATCTAGATCTAATGGCCATGACCTCCCTTGTTTGTTGCGCAAGCTCAAGACCTCCCTTGCGCCACGGCAAGGCATCGATTCTCCCTTTCTTGGTCGTGCCGTTGGATCAAAATCCAAAGGTCTTGACCCTCTCGCTTATGCAACACCTCGAGACCTCCCTTTGGTTGTGTGCCCTTGGATTTGAATCCTAAGGCCATGACCTCCCCTCATGTTCTTAGGCCGTGTGCGTTAAGTCCTCCACGGAGGTCCGCTTTGTTGGATTGAAATCAACGCCTTGGACCTCTGTCCCCTTTTCCACGTCTTGTGATCGCGTTATGGAAATCGGAGGCCACGACCTCCCTTTCCAAATCGGGTGGGCTGTGACCTCCTCCCTTCCATTTTGAACCTTACTGTTTCAAATCAAACCGAGGGTCATGTCCTCCTCGTGTTCTTATCCAACGGTTGGGAGGCATGCCTGTTCTTCTCCTAGCTCTGGCGCCGACGCCATGGCGATGAGGAGGTCGATGGCATGTCTTGTCCAACGGCTCTATGCTGTCTTGCATTTAATGCGTGTCGGTGCCTTCCGCCCTAGCCCATGCTCGACCTACCTACTCTGTCCCATCCATCTTGTCCAACTCCATGGACCTTGGTGGACCTCCCTTGGGCTAAGCTCACCATGAGCTTAACCCGTGGTCCAGGACCTCTTTTTGCCCTAGCTATAAAACCCCCCCACTGTTGCCCTTGGCTTCTTTTACACACCATTGAGCTTGGCCTTGCCTGCGCTGGGCTGAGCATCTCCTCCACTGACCTACCCTTTTTGGCCGCCATTGTTGAAGTCCTTGGAGCTCCTCGGTGGTAGTGCTTCAGTGGCTCCCTCTTCAACCTCTTGTTCACATTGGGCTCCCCAGACCTCCTAGAGTTAACCCGAACCCCATTTGGGTTGACATTTTCAGAAGAGGCCTAACTTGGAGCTTGGAGCTTGGAGTTGGCCGTGGAGCAACCCTTCTTCCCCAACTCCGGTCCTCCACGTCCCCAACCTCCTCGGCACCCCGCGACCTCCGGGTAACCCTCTGGTAGTCCTTTAGCTCTGGGCACTGCATGTATGTTGTTTGAGCTTGGCACACTGCTTGAATGTTATTGCGGAGTTCATTATATTTGTTGTTTTTTGGTGTGTTTTTTTTGCCGCCAATCTACGGCTCGTCGCCGTTCAGGGCCACCCGCCATGGCGGGAATGGTCTGGCGTGTGCAAGAACACTATTGCGCACACGTTGGTGTCCTGGATGGCGCCGGTGAGGTCCTCATCACGGCGTCGAGCCTTGGTAGCCTCTCGGGATTTTGTCGGACGACCATGGCACCGTGCCTTTGTCGTTAAGACAAAGACCTCCCCCATTTTTGGCTAATCACCTCCAATCTTTGTAGCTTTTAATGTGTCCTTAGTGCTGCGTGCGAGGTCTTGTGCCGTCCATCTAAGGTCTACGGCCAGGACCTCCTCGGGGCCATCTTAGCCATCTTGGACCTCCCCTCGGGGTCCTCTTTGCAAAAGACCACCCCTGGTCTTTTGTAAGGACAACCCCTAGGACCTCCCTTTGTTAGATCTTGGCCGTTCAGGACCACCCCAAGTGGATCTGAACCGCCCAGGACCTCTTTGTTGTTGTCTTGACCGTTAAGGTCCTCCCTGGGACAATCTAGACCATTAAGGTCCTCCCTTGGAAAATCTGGACCGTCCAGGACCTCCCTCGAGAGGTCCTGACCGTGTAGATCTTCCTTGGGGAGATCTTGATAGTTTAGATCTTCCTTTGGAAGATCTCAGCCGCTCAGGACCTCCCTCGTTTGATCTGAACCGTCCGGTCCTCCCTCATGTGTTGTGGTTCGTTGGATGCGTATCAGCGGCCACGACCTCCCCTCCGATTCTTGCTTGGCGTGGCGGGGAGGACATGGACCGTTGGATCCAAGATCAACGGCCCATGTTCTCTGGACTGCAGCAGCGCTGCGTGTTTTCCTCTGGAAGTCTTGGGCGTTGGATTTAAATCAAGCGGTTCACGTCCTCCCTCTGCTTTTGGAAGTTTAGAAATTCCAAGAAGCACTTATTTGTAAACCTAAAAAGGTAGGAACTTTAAAAATGCATAACTAATTCAATTTCAATCCAAATAGGGTGAATCAAATTTTGTTAGCTCTGGCTTGACCTGGACTTTAATCTAAAAATGGTTAAGAGCCCAGTTCAGCTCCAAAACACAGTTTTGCAAATAGATTTTAAAACTAACTTCAAATATACACCCAAACTAATGTTTAACTTGTAAAATACACAACTAATGCTCTGTAGATTCTTTTTGAGTGATTCCAACTTTGTTGGTTTCCTCTATTAGTGAACTTACTATGAAAATTAGTTTTGAGCTTGTTGCTGTTATAAAAATGAGGACTTGTGCATTACAATTTTGTTCAAGTTCTTGTTTTTGAAAAATGGTAGAAAGTGCAATCTAGCTCCAAATGAGATGAACTCAATTGTGTTATTCATCTCATGAGGTGCTGGTTTTGCTGTAAAATTTCAGTGTCACCACTTTTCTAGAAAATGTTGCCTCATAATTAAATTAGTGAATAGTGCAGTTTGGTATTTTTAGGGCTGAGCAGAATTGTTTTGCTCATATCTTTTGCATTGAGAATCCAAATCCATTGGTTCTTGTTGCTAAATTCCCTAAAAATCACCCTCTTGCTTCTGTAGAAAATTCAGAGTGTTTGGAGTTCGTTTGCTGTGCTGTCTTTGTCGTTTTAAATCGTTCTTATCGATTGTTTTCGTCTTTCCGATTAGGTGTCGATTTAGTACTTGAACCCGTGAGCGATCCTCAGCAACAATTTGTCCAGCAACAGTAAAGGCAAGCAGTTTGATCATTTCCATCATTGTCCCATTACTTTAAAGTCTTATATTTTGTTTAACTTGTATGTATGCATGCTTTTGTGTCAAAGTATTTTTATCGTTTAAAGGTAGCTATTCCTATTGCATAGTTGCCCTAAATTGTTACCCTGCCACAAACCATAAGTTACTAATATCGCTGGTGAATTAGAGCCCGTGATTTAAGTATGCTCTTTTATTGCTTTTACGGTGTCATGCTTAGCAATGCTTAGATAACGGTAGTAATGGGCGATCATCGACTTAGTCGATGGTCTTGATCACTCAAAACTGATTATTACTCCTATATGTCCAGCACTTGTGCTTTGATTAATTGTAAAATCAAAAACTGAAAATAAAAGATTGATTTAGACTTGGGCATATTGGATGGATGGCGTGGTTTTTGGATGTGGTGGTATGCAGGTCCCTAAGGACCGAGTACTTGGGTCACTAAGCCAAGCGCTTTTGCGTACTAACCACGCGAGGGGCATATGGAACCCTCTTGACTAAGTACTCTAGGAGGTGTTAATTATGAGCGAGCTCGGTTGGTGTGTTTTCAAAAACAAATGTATATGTATAGTGTGGGAGGAGCATTAGCTTAGGAAGGTCGTCTAATGTCTCCTTCTCCCGTGGGTTGTGCAACTCGTAATTAGCATTCATCCTTTGGAAAGGTCTCGTAGGACTTAGCGTGCCAGCACACCTTGGAAGTGTGCGTAAAGGAAAGGCGATGCGGCGTGTGGGTGCAGTGGTACACCTGCAGGATAAAACTATTGAATAGCCTCGCCCTAGGTTATGGACATGCTTGGTAAGGTCGTTCAAGACTAGACTACAACCTTTAATTAAAACTTGACATGGTTGGTATGAGCGGGAGTTCATGCTATTGTTGTGGTGACTTGGGTTAGTCACTTCTAGGTTGTTCTTGTTGTTGTTACTATGTTACTACCTCGTTGAATTTCAACAATTAAAATGCTTTGTCTAATTGCCTTCAATCTATTATATTATTGCAAATGAAACTTGCTTTATGCTAAAATAAGTCCAAAGCCTCATCCACTTAAATAAAGCTTGCATGTAGCTATTTATAGTTACGTTATCTTACACGTAAGTCTTGCGGAGTACTTTATGTACTCATCTGCCCGTGGTTGTGGCATTTTTGTGGCTTTTGTTGCAGAGGAAGGAGGTGAGCCCCAAGGGCTTCACTCTTGTGAGATGTGCTTCGGGTTTGATGACTAGCTTGGCGGTCCGGTTAGTTGCCTTGTGGGTAAAGGCACACTAATTGGCTTTTGTTATAGCCATCTTATGGCACTTTTGCTTCATTGTGTATCTTTGTAGTCTTGTTGTTATTTGGCCGAAGGCCCCTCTTTTGTAATAACCTATTCCTTTATTAGTATTAACTTCTGGTTTGTTGCTTATGTACTATGTGTTGTATGGAATTGATACATTCTTTTGTTGTGAGGTATGTATCTTGCATTCAGGAAGTATACATCTCTCGAGACCGGTTTATGTGGTTGATAATACTAGGGTCAATTGGATGACTAAGTATTATGAGCTTAATAAACGTCGGGGTCTCACAAAAGTTGGTATCAGAGCCGTTCTGACCGTAGTAACGCAAGCTTGGTCGCCTTTAGGATATTTTGAAAACCTAATTTCAAAGTGTCAAATGAGTTTTGGAAGCTTAAAAAATTCTCGATTTTACTCCTCATCTATCTCGAGCTTTCTCTTCTCATCTCACTCTAATTTAAGTTTTAAAAGTTGTTTTCCTCTCTTCCCTTCTACAAAATAGTTGCTATCGATTAATGGGGTTTTGGGGAATCAATGAGTTTGGCAAATTGAAGTGTTAGCTGCCCATTTACAAGGTTTTGAAGCTTCTGGAATGGACAATTTCGATTTGGAAGCTTGGATGCAAAATCTGGACAGCAAGCGTCAATTTCGGACAGCAAGCTCAAAGGTTCTAAATAGGGTAGAAAATGAGAGGTTAAATCAACAAAAACTTGTGGGAATAAATGGGTAAGATGTGATACTAGTTAGCTAAGTATCTAACATTTATTTTGTTAATTTAACCCTGCTCTTTAGTAGCATTAGACCTTACCTTATGATCTGATTTTGATCTCCTCAATCAATTACTCGTTCATTCAATACGGGTCAGTTGTGTTGGGAAGTTGAGCCTTGGTTTTGGTGTTTTCCTCGCGGTTTTGGAGTCTTTTTTTTAGAAGCTTTTAAAGTGCATTCCTTGCTGTTTTGTTTCCTCTTTATTATGATGTCTTTGGCTTCTTTCATTCTTCTTGCTTCATTTAGTTGCATGTATTACCATCTAATCTATTATTAACTTTCGGTAGGGTTCTATACCACCTGTTTTGTTAGCTCTTGGTTAGGGTGGTATTTCATCCCCTAATCATTGGCTTCTCCTTTCCGTTCTTTAGCTTCTAATCTTGAGGTTTCCTTGCTAACCTATCTCTTGAGCAGGATGTCCGGACTAGGTCAACAATTTGGTTGGGATGAAAATCTCCTGCTCCCCTTTGTCCGGACAAGACTCAAACGCCCCGCCCTAGAGTGTGTTTCAATTGTGGCGAGGAGGGCCACTATGCGCCCCGCTGCTTCGAGGAACAAAGAACGCCACCGGTTTGCTTTAGTTGTGGTGAAGGAGGGCATTTCGGCGAAAATTGCGGACTAGGAAGAATCAAGGTCTGTCGGCGTTGTGGCGAGGAAGGACACTACAAACAATCGGTGTATCGCTTGTCCAAACTGTGATGAAGACCATTTACCCAAGATTGTCCAATCGCCAAAGTTACTTGTTTCCTTTGCGAGGAAGCGATCACTATCCCAAGGAATGTAGCATGAACCTGGTGATTGCCAAGTCATTGGCTGCAATGATCGCTTCTTCGGTCATCTGCAAGCATCGCAATCGCCAATGCCTCCAAACCAGAGAAGTTCTTGGGTGATTTGTCTGAGGAGTTGCGGGACAAATTACCAGTCCATACCTTCCCCGACTTTCAGCTTGTGGCTGAAAATCCTGTTGTTGCTATGGGCAGAAAGAGAAAGTCAGAGGATCGTCGCAAGTGTCAAGAGAGGACTCAAGGTGACTCCAGCAAGGTCGCTGGTGTCACTTGTCTCTTCTGCAATCTCAAGGGCCACTATGCTAATAATTGTCCTAAGAAGCATGCAGCAACCCCTCGTCGCTCGCAGGCCGTGCCCCCATCACGTGCACCTGCGAGTCAGCAAGGTGGTCCCCGCAAATCAGATGCCGGGATCACTTGTTTCTTTTGTAGCAAGAAAGGGCACTACGCCAACAATTGCCCTTTGAAGCAGCAAAAGATCGGTTGTAATCCAGTCGACTCCATCTCAACTGAGAAAGCTCTGGAGGCACCTGACGTCGTGTTAGGTACGCTTCTCGCTAACTCTTGCTCGGATATTATTTTATTCGATTCAGGAGCATCTCATCTTTTGTACCTCGGTCTTTTCTTCTTGTTGGTGGTCTCCTTTTCGCTCCTTTGATTGGTTTCGTTGCTCATTCACTCTCCCGGTTTGGAGTTGAGAGCTGAGTCCGAGTGTCGGAATGTCCCTGTTGAGATTGAGGAAGTGGAATCCATGCCAAAAATTGCCTCTAAACCTGTGCAAACCATTGAAATGGATTGGTTGTCTCCACGTATGGGATAAATCGATTGCACCAGGAAGCTTATCTACCTCGCAAGTCCCTTCGGTGAGCAGGTTCGCTGTCCGCCGAGCCGCAAGGTCCACATCTTTTCACTCTTAAAGCAAAGTCGGCTCTGGATATTCGTGAAGTTCCAGCAGTGTGTGACTTCGTCGATGTCTTTCCCGAAGATCTTCCGGGGATGCCTCCCGTTCGAGAACTCGAGTGCGTCATCAAGATGGTACCCGGTACCGCCCCGATTTCAAAAAAAAAAAAGGTCTACTAGTCTACATCGAACCCCAAGAAAATGATGATGCCATCTGGGTTGTCATCGATCGTTTGACTAAAGTGGCACATTTCCGTCCCTTTACATTTTAAAGGCATCACCTCCCTATTGTTGCCTCGAACCTTCGTGGCCTAAAATGGCCATAATCCTTTGTAAGAGACTAGCTGCGGAGGGATGACTCCGTATAGCTAGTTAACCGACCAAGGTCTCGTTTGTTAGTGGAGTAACCAGACAAATTGCTCCACCAACTAAGAACGACCTTAGTCCCTCTAAGATAGCTAGCTGCGGAGGGATGACTCCGTATGGCTAGTTAGCGGTCGAGGTCCGTTGTTAGTGGAATTAACCAAATAAATCGCTCAAAATTAACCGGACAAGTTGTTAGGAATTAACGGACAAATCGTTCCATAAATTAACAACGCCATGCACCACCAACCGGACAAAAAGCTCTCGATCTGTCAAAACCGACCTTCGTGTAGATTTTCTAACGGATCTTTACATATCCGCATCGTAAATTTGCAAGGGGTGCGAAAATGATCGTGGTCGGATCGTGGTGCCTTTATTCACTTCTCGATTTTGGCATAGCCTACAATAGGCTATGGGAGCTCGTCCTTCCTTCAGTTCAACTTACCATCCTCAAATTGATGGTTAGACCAAAAGGCCACCGATGTTCCATGTGTCCCGATTGAAGAAGTGCCTCGTGTTCCAACCAAGGAAACTCCGTTGGAAACTCTTGATGTGCAAGAGGTTGGGTCGAATCGTGACCTAACGAGAAGCAATGCAATAAAGCGAATTAAATAAGATCCGACTCAACAAGAAACAAGCTAGGAACAATATGTAACTAAATAAAGTGTTGGTTGGATGAGCGAGTTCGAGAATTAGGTCCCGATTACAACAAAAATATTATAAATGGATAAGAGTCTTAAAGGAAGGTTCAGTATCTTTGAAGAAGTTAAGCGAAGATCCGGGTATCGTGTCCTCAAGATCCCAAAAGTTCGAGTGGTCGAACCATTCCGTGGATGAAGCTACTTGGAAGCGGGAAAAAGTCGCATCTGATACTGCCCTCTTTCTTCCCTTTGAACCAAATCTCGGGACGAGATTTCTGTAAGGGGGGGAGATTTTGTAACATCCCAAATGTACAATCTGGGTTTATTCAAGTATAATTATATGTGTAGAAATTAAAACTTTTTCCCACATCTTGAAAACCCCTAATTTCTCATGTAGTTCTGGCCCAAGAGTTGTGTAATCCAAAAACACAAAGCTCTTGTTGACCCAAAAGTCAAATTCATTTTTCCAATTGTCTAAATCTGGTGTCAAACATTGGGATATATTTTCCTTGGTCCCAAAAACTGATGTGGGACCCCTCTGAAAAATATCACAAGTTGTAAAACTAGTTTGATAAATTTTGGAGGTAAAACAAACCTTTAAACAACGTTAACGAATTTCCTGAGAAAAATGCATTACATAATAACCTCTGGAAATTTTATGCAAGGTTAATCTCATTGTCAGCAAGCTCCAGTTAAAATTTCATTAAATTTGGAGTTCATTTGCTATCTCAAATAATTCTGCTAAGTTTCAGCTGTTAAAAAAAAACTAAATTTGAAAGCCTACACTGTTCCTTGGGCTAGCCAATTTGCAAATCTGGTCCAGCCCAACCCCATCTGACCTCCCCCTCCACCTTGATCAGGTCGTAGGTCGTAGCCGTTGGATTCAATCCAAAGGCCATGACCTCCTCTGTGAAACACCACAGTGAAGACCTCCCCACCTTATTGAGGTCATTGCCCTTGGATCCAAGATCCATGGCCCTGACCTCCCCTCACTGTTGAACTAAGCAAACCTCCCACTTTGTTGAGGTCGTGGCTGTTGGATCAGATCCAACGACCCACGACCTCCCTCAAAATATCCAGCGCTCACAACCTCCCCATCTCATGTTGTGCACCGTTGGATTTAAAATCCACAGTCACGACCTCCTCCTTGTCTTATGCACATCGACCTCCTCGCAAGACGTGAGGTCGTTGCCCTTAGATCTAGATCTAATGGCCATGACCTCCCTTGTTTGTTGCGCAAGCTCAAGACCTCCCTTGCGCCACGGCGCAAGGCATCGATTCTCCTTTCTTGGTGGTGCCGTTGGATCAAAATCCAAAGGTCTTGACCCCCCTCGCTTATGCAACACCTCGACCTCCCTTTTGGTTGTGTGCCCTTGGATTTGAATCCTAAGGCCATGACCTCCCCTCATGTTCTTAGGCCGTGTGCGTTAAGTCCTCCCTGGAGGTCCGCATTGTTGGATTGAAATCCAACGCCTTGGACCTCTGTCCCCTTTTCCACGTGCGCAGTCGCGTTATGGAAATCGGAGGGCCACGACCTCCCTTTCCAAATCGGGTGGCTGTGACCTCCTCCCTTCCATTTTGAACCTTACCGTTTCAAATCAAATCCGAGGGTCATGTCCTCCTCAGGTTCTTATCCAACGGTTGGGAGGCATGCCCTGTTCTTCTCCTAGCTCTGGCGCGCACGCGCCATGGCAGTGAGGAGGTCAGTGGCATGTCTTGTCCAACGGCTCTATGCCTGTGCGCATTTAATGCGTGTCAGTGCCTTTCCGCCCTAGCCCATGCTCTGACCTACCTACTCTGTCCCATCCATCTTGTCCAACTCCATGGACCTTGGTGGACCTCCTTGGGCTAAGCTCACCATGAGCTTAACCCGTGGTCGAGACCTCTTTTGCCCTAGCTATAAAACCCCCCCACTGTTGCCCTTGGCTTCTTTTACACACCATTGAGCTTGGCCTTGCCTGCGCTGGGCTGAGCATCTCCTCCTTGACCTACCCTTTGGCCGCCATTGTTGAAGTCCTTGGAGCTCCTCGGTGGTAGTGCTTGATGGCTCCTCTTCAACCTCTTGTTCACATTGGGCTCCCAGCACCTCCTAGAGTTAACCCGAACCCCATTTGGGTTGACATTTTCAAGAGGCCTAACTTGGAGCTTGGAGCTTGGAGTTGGCCGTGGAGCAACCCTTCTTCCCCAACTCCGGTCCTCCACGTCCCCAACCTCCTCGGCACCCGCGACCTCCAGGTAACCCTCTGGTAGTCCTTTAGCTCTGGGCACTGCATGTATGTTGTTGCGGAGCTTGGCACACAACAGAATGTTATTGCGGAGCTCATTATCGCTGTTGTGTTTTGGCCGTGTGTTTTTTTTGTAATAATCCACGGCTCGTCGCCGTTCAGGCCACCTCGCCGCCGGGAATGGTCTGGCGTGTGCAAGAACACTATTGCGCACACGTTGGTGTCTCTGGATGGCGCCGTGAGGTCCTCATCGCCGGCGTCGAGCCTTGGTAGCCTCTCGGGATTTTGTCGGACGACCATGGCACCGTGCCTTTGTCGTTAAGACAAAGACCTCCCCATTTTGGCTAATCACCTCCAATCTTTGTAGCTTTTAATGTGTCCTTAGTGCTGCGTGCGAGGTCTTGTGCCGTCCATCTAAGGTCTACGGCCAGGACCTCCTCGGGGCCATCTTAGCCATCTTGGACCTCCCCTCGGGGTCCTCTTTGCAAAAGACCACCCCTGGTCTTTTGTAAGGACAACCCCTAGGACCTCCCTTTGTTAGATCTTGGCCGTTCAGGACCACCCCAAGTGGATCTGAACCGCCCAGGACCTCTTTGTTGTTGTCTTGACCGTTAAGGTCCTCCCTGGGACAATCTAGACCATTAAGGTCCTCCTTGGAAAATCTGGACCGCCGGGACCTCCCTCAAGAGGTCCCGACGTGTAGATCTTCCTTGGGGAGATCTTGATAGTTTAGATCTTCCTTTGGAAGATCTCAGCCGCTCAGGACCTCCCTCGTTTGATCTGAACCGTCCCGGTCCTCCCTCATGTGTTGTGGTTCGTTGGATGCAGTATCAACGGCCACGACCTCCCCTCCCCTAGATGCTTGTGCTGGCGTGGCAGGGAGGACATGGACCGTTGGATCCAAGATCAACGGCCCATGTTCTCTGGACCTGCGCAGGCGCGTGCGTGTTTTCCTCTGGAAGTCTTGGGCCGTTGGATTTAAATCAACGGTTCACGTCCTCCCCTTTGTTTTGGAAGTTTAGAAATTCCGAGAAGCACTTATTTGTAAACCGAAAAAGGTAGGAACTTTAAAAATGCATAACTAATTCAATTTCAATCCAAATAGGGTGAATCAAATTTTGTTAGCTCTGGCTTGACCTGGACTTTAATCTAAAAATGGTTAAGAGCCCAGTTCAGCTCCAAAACACAGTTTTGCAAATAGATTTTAAAACTAACTTCAAATATACACCCAAACTAATGTTTAACTTGTAAAATACACAACTAATGCTCTGTAGATTCTTTTTGAGTGATTCCAACTTTGTTGGTTTCCTCTATTAGTGAACTTACTATGAAAATTAGTTTTGAGCTCGTTGCTGTTATAAAAATGAGGACTTGTGCATTACAATTTTGTTCAAGTTCTTGTTTTTGAAAAATGGTAGAAAGTGCAATCTAGCTCCAAATGAGATGAACTCAATTGTGTTATTCATCTCATGAGGTGCTGGTTTTGCTGTAAAAATTTCAGTGTCACCACTTTTCTAGAAAATGTTGCCTCATAATTAAATTAGTGAATAGTGCAGTTTGGTATTTTTAGGGCTGAGCAGAACTGTTTTGCTCATATCTTTTGCATTGAGAATCCAAATCCATTGGTTCTTATTGCTAAATTCCTAAAATCACCCTCTTGCTGCTGTAGAAAATTCAGAGTGTTTGGAGTTCGTTTGCTGTGCTGTCTTTGTCGTTTTAAATCGTTCTTATCGATTGTTTTCGTCTTTCCGATTAGGTGTCGGCGAGTACTTGAACCCGTGGCGATCCTCAGCAACAATTTGTCCAGCAACAGTAAAGGCAAGCAGTTTGATCATTTCCATCATTGTCCCATTACTTTAAAGTCTAATATTTTGTTTAACTTGTATGTATGCATGCTTTTGTGTCAAAGTATTTTTATCGTTTAAAGGTAGCTATTCCTATTGCATAGTTGCCCCTAAATTGTTACCCTGCCACAAACCATAAGTTACTAATATCGCTGGTGAATTAGAGCCGGTGATTTAAGTATGCTCTTTTATTGCTTTTACGGTGTCATGCTTAGCAATGCTTAGATAACGGTAGTAATGGGCGATCATCGACTTAGTCGATGGTCTTGATCACTCAAAACTGATTATTACTCCTATATGTCCAGCACTTGTGCTTTGATTAATTGTAAAATCAAAAACTGAAAATAAAAGATTGATTTAGACTTGGGCATATTGGATGGATGGCGTGGTTTTGGATGTGGTGGTATGCCCAGGTCCCTAAGGACCGAGTACTTGGGTCACTAAGCCAAGCGCTTTTGCGTACTAACCACGCTTGAGGGCATATGGAACCCCTCTTGACTAAGTACTCTAGGAGGTGTTAATTATGAGCGAGCTCGGTTGGTGTGTTTTCAAAACAAATGTATATGTATAGTGTGGGAGGGAGCATTAGCTTAGGGAAGGTCGTCTAATGTCTCCTTCTCCTCGTGGGTTGTGCACTCGTAATTAGCATTCATCCTTTGGAAAGGTCTCGAGGACTTAGCGTGCGGCACACCTTCGGAAGTGTGCGTAAAGGAAAGGCGATCGGCGTGTGGGTACAAGTGGTACACCTGCAGGATAAAACTATTGAATAGCCTCGCCCTAGGTTATGGACATGCTTGGTAAGGTCGTTCAAGACTAGACTACAACCTTTAATTAAAACTTGACATGGTTGGTATGAGCGGGAGTTCATGCTATTGTTGTGGTGACTTGGGTTAGTCACTTCTAGGTTGTTCTTGTTGTTGTTACTATGTTACTACCTCGTTGAATTTCAACAATTAAAATGCTTTGTCAAATTGCCTTCAATCTATTATATTATTGCAAATGAAACTTGCTTTATGCTAAAATGAGTCCAAAGCCTCATCCACTTAAATAAAGCTTGCATGTAGCTATTTATAGTTCTGTTATCTTACACGTAAGTCTTGCGGAGTACTTTATGTACTCATCGCCCGTGGTTGTGGTATTTTGTGGCTTTTGTTGCAGAGGAAGGAGGTGAGCCCCAAGGGCTTCACTCTTCTTGAGATGTGCTTGGATTTGACGACTAGCTTGGCGGTCCGGTTAGTTGCCTTGTGGGTAAAGGCACACTAATTGGCTTTTGTTATAGCCATCTTATGGCACTTTTGCTTCATTGTGTATCTTTGTAGTCTTGTTCTTATTTGGCCGAAGGCCCTCTTTTGTAATAACCTATTCCTTTATTAGTATTAACTTCGGTTTGTTGCTTATGTACTATGTGTTGTATGGAATTGATACATTCTTTTGTTGTGAGGTATGTATACTGCATTCTGGGAAGTATACATCTCTCGAGACCGGGTTTATGTGGTTGATAATACTAGGGTCAATTGGATGACTAAGTATTATGAGCTTAATAAACGTCGGGGTCTCACAGGGCAGGAGCATTTGTCAAGCCAAAAGATATGACGGTATACTCGTACAATCCATAGCGAGTAGAGAAAGCCATCTTAGGAATATCTTCATATTTGATCCTGACTTGGTGATAGCCCAACCTCAGATCAATTTTGGAGAATACCCGAGCTTCGGTCAATTGATCAAAAAGGTCATTAATCCGGGGCAGTGGGTACTTGTTCTTCACCGTCACTTCATTAAGTGGACGATAATCAACGCACATCCGCAGGGTCTTGTCCTTCTTCTTCACAAAGATTGCTGGACAGCCCCAAGGAGATGAGCTAGAGTTAATAAAACCCTTCTCTTGTAGCTCACCATGTTGCTTCTTCAACTCCTCCAATTCATTCGGAGGCATATGGTATGGCCTCCTTGAAATCGGGGCGATACCGGGTAGCAATTCGATGACAAAGTCGATGTCCCGGACTGGAGGCATTTCAGGCAATTCTTCGGGAAAAACATCAGCGAAGTCACACACCACTGGAACTTCATGAATCTGTGGAGCCGGCTTCGCTTCAAGTACATCGAGATGCGGCTCCTGCAGCTTCGACGCAATTCCAACTTGCTTGCCGGAGGAACTAGTGAGAGAGATGAATTTCTTGGCACAATCGATTTGCTCCAAGTGTTGGGACAACCAATCTATGCCAAGTATCACATCCAAGCTTGCTAATTTGAGGAGGATAAGATTTGCCAGAAACCCTACTCCTTCAATGTCAATAGATACGTCCCGACACTCTATTTCAACTCTCATTTCTAACCCCGGGAAATGAATAATCAGAGGAACATGCATAGGAGTAATATGAATATCACCACTTGTAGCAAAGGATTGCAATATAAAATAATGTGATGCTTCGGAGTCGAATAAAACTGTAGCAGGATGAGAGTTGACGAGAAGTGTACCCAACACAACATCGGGTGCCTCCTGTGCTTCCTTAGTGGAGATATGGTTGACTCGACCATGAGCAACTTTCTGAACTTTCTGGGCCACCCTCTAAGCTGGGGGATGATCACATCCTTGTCCTTGCACTTGCCCCTGCTTAGGGCGAGTAGCCGCTTCATGCTTCACTGGGCGGTTGTTTGCATAATGCCCCTTGTTGTGACAATAGAAACAAACAACCTCAGCAGCTGAATTGCGGAGGCCTCCTTGCTGCCCCACAGATGCACGTGGTGGAACCATGCCCTGCGAAGGACGAGGTGCAAACATCGGTAGCCTCGGTGGCAGTGGAGCTTGAGGACGGGGCACTGGGGCTTGCTCGAAATGAGGACAGAGATGGCTGCCCCCAGATGATCTCTGTGCCTCCCACTTGCGCTTGCGGGATTCACCAAGTACTTTTCGCTTGTACTCAACGACAATGGCTTTGTCCACCAATGTTTGGAAGTCAGGAAAGTCCACGATAGACAACTTGTCCTGCAGCTCTTCTGACAAACTATCCATAAACTTTTCTTGCTTGGCGGCGTCGGTGGGCACATCTTCTGGAGCATATCGAGCCAAGTAATTGAACTTGTGTAGATACCCCGTCACCGATTTACACCCTTGTTTGAGTGACAGAAACTCCTTCTTCTTCAGCTTCATTAGGCCGGCAGGGACATGGGCTCGTCACAAGGCAGTACAAAATTCCTCCCAGGTGACGGCTCGACCTACGGGCTGCATGGCAAGAAAATTTTCCCACCAAGAGAGTGCTACTCCTTCCAGCTGGTGAGAGACAAACAACGCCTTCTCATGATCCTGACATTGAGCAATGCTGAGCTTTCGATCAACCAGACGCTTGACCGATCATTTGCATCGGCGGATCTTGATTGTGAGAAGGTCGATGGTCGAGTCTTGAAGAACTCGAGAGTTCCCCGCGGTAGTGTCTACCTTCTCGTGATCCAGAGGAGCCTAACAAAACAGAAGTGTTCTGAGCAATTGCCTCAAGGATGCGCGTCTGGTCCATCCGGTTCTGCTCGATCTGAGCAAGAACGTGAGCCATGGTGGGTGGAGGCGGAAATTCCTTATTATGGCCAGCTTGCTGACCTTACCCACTGCGGGTTCGTCCAGCCATCCTATTCCAGCAAATAGGGTTAGCAACATCACCCAAACAGTAGATGCAAAAGACAGCAGCTGATGGAACAATCTACTAAAGAATAATGTGATATTACCCTACCATAAGCATATACAATTATTTAACAAGAATTCAAACTCCAATCAAAAGTATGAAAACCTAACAGCCAGCACAAAACCATAAATCAAACGGTGAGTTTTCATGACACGACTAACTCGTATTGAAAGATCGAGCAATCGGTTGGGATGAAAAATTTTCAGAACACACTTCAAGTTCTAACGCATCTAAAGAGCAAGGTAAAAACCATAAATGGTGCATTAGCACTAGCCATCTAATATCACATCTTACCCTTTTATTTCCCATGAATTTTAGTTGATTTATCCTCTCATTTTTAGTCCTAATGATGAACTAAGTGCTTGTTGTCCAGATTTGGCATCCAAGCTCCAAGCTGAATCTTCCAACTCCAAGTGCTTCAAATCTTCACCAAAGGACAACCAACACTTTATATTTACAACTCTAATTGAATTCCCAAAACCGAATTTAAACGGTAATCAACTATCTTTTGAAATAAAGATGAGAGGAAACAACTTTTCGAAACTCAACAAGAACAAGGTAAGATGAGTAATCTAAGATAGGTAAGGAGTAAAATCTGAGAACTTACTTAGGTTTTCATCAAATATTTGATATTTTGAAGATAAAACTTTCAAATATCCTAAGGATGACCAAGCTACGTGTTTCTACGGTCAGTATGGCTCTGATACCAACTTTTGTGAGAGCTGCCGGGCAATTTAATTTGTAATACTTAACCTTTTCATCGGTCCTAGCATTACAAATCAAATTTCCTTGCTCTCGTGGATATGTACTTTCCAGAACTGCAGTACACATACACCTTACAAAAATTGAACATCACTTCCATACACAAGCTTCTTCATTACCGAAAGTTCATAACTTACATCATATTTAACATACAACAACGTTCATGCAAAAGAGTCAAGACTACAGTGGAAACACTTGCCATAAGATGGCTGAAACCAAAAGCCAACCGGCTGCCCTTTTTCCCACAAGGCAACCGACCGGAAACGCCCAGCTATTCGTCAAGAGTGAAATCAGCCTCACCAACGTCAACCCCTTGGGGGTTAACCTCCTCTACAGCAAATAGACAATGTAGTTGAGTACAAAAATATACTCGGAAGACTTACGATTAACAAACCTATACATAGCTACATGCAAGCTTTATTCAATGGAGATGGCTGTATGGTTCATTGTAATAGATTGAAGACAATTTATCAAATCAGTTTTTAATTGATCAAATAACAGTGTGGCAACATTTATAACATAATTAAACATCCTAGAGATGACTTCCCAACAGCCACCACAACAATAGCACGAATTACCCATTCGTACCACCCATTCTCAAATTTTATCAAAATGTTAAAGTCTAACTCTTGAAAGACCTCCCCAAGCGTGTCCATAACATAGGACACGGCTATTTGAATAGTTTGAAACCCTGCAGGGGTGTACAACTTTACCCACATGTCAGACCGCTCTATTTTGCCACCAGATAAAGCACACTTTTGAAGGTATGCCGGTAGAGCTAAGTCCTTTTCCAATGGAGTTAACTAATTAAGAATCGCACGTATGGGGGTTAACCCTCCGTGAACCGCCCATCCTGAGCTCCTACAGAGGACCCATATGTTGTGTCGGAGACATTGGCCCAGCCGTAGGAACTGCCGATGCTCCTCGAGCAAGGGAACCTACCCAGAACTCACTCCGCACATGCCCGACAACAACATAACACAATTCTTTTATTCCCCTACACCTACCACCAGCGACTCATTAATTAACACTCCCTAGAGTACTAAGTCAAGAGGGGACCCATATGGCTCTCATGTGGTTGCACACAATAATGCTTGGTTTAGTGGGACAAGATGTTCGGTCCTTGTTGATTTGGGCACACAACCACATACCCAATAATCATACCATCAATCATGTGCCCAAATCTAAATCCTTTTTGTTTTCAATTTTAGTTTTTCCAAATATGAAATGTTCATGAGTACCCTGACTCAAGTATTTAAAGTGATGTTGTAATGATCATCGCTGAAGCGATGATCCCCAGACTACCGTTCTAAGCATGGCTAAGCGTCAACAACTTGCGTACTAAGTATAAAGTGATTAGAGCCCATCCATCGAGCTCTAGACCACAGCGAATATAACCCTAGGCTCAATAGTAAAGGATGTATGTTTGCCTACAGTTCATTTAACTAATCTGGTTAGCTATCGAGAATTGAGAAATAACTTGTTAACATAGCATGCATACATACAGTTGAAATTCAAAATATTAACATGCACAAGTAATAGGATCAACATGCATAAAAGGAAAACTGCTTACCTTGCTGAAGATATTCCACTTGCTGCTGAGGATCACTCTCGAAAATACCCGAATCGTCGCAATCTATCGATCGAACAAAGAACGAATAAGTACGAATAACACCAAAATAACTAAAACTCAACTTTATCCAATCATACCAACATCATAGGTACAGAAACATGTTTGAAGAATTTTAGGAGAAAGTTTCAATACAAAAATACTTTATTTGGATTTTCTAAGTGCCTAACAAGTTAAAAGCATGATTTCATAAATTAATTAATTAACAACATTTTCTGAAATAACAACATAGGTAGAACCTATTTTGAATAAAAGTACACTAAAAATTAAAACTAACAAAATTGGTTTCATTTAATTTGGAGTTAAATTTAATTAGTTATGAATTTTCTAAGTTATTAGAATTTATAGTGCAAAGTTAAAATGTTTCGGAATTTCTAGAAGGGTTGAATACTTTTTCTAGCGACGCTCAGCTAGCCAAGCAATTGACAGGGGGGTGGGGGCGGGCGAAGATTTGACCAGGTAAAGCTTTGACTCAGCCCCGGCTGAAAGCGATGTTGAAAACGTATCCCATGAATACGTCTTCGGTTTAAGGAAACATAAACTCTATCTAAGAATTAAGGAAATATGTTTCCCTTAAGCAAAAACGTGTTTCAAAAACTATACCTTCACTTATCCAGCCGAAAGGGTCGACACGTCATTGACTCTGAGAATTCAAAATGGCTTCAACTAGGTTTCCAAGCTTGATTAGCTCCGCGGGGTCCACAAGTCATACGCACAATTAAAAGTTGGTTAAACGCTAATGACCTAAGTTAGTTCTAAGTTACCAGCAGCTCACCGGAGTTCTCATGCGTGAGCGCGATGGCGAGGTAGGGGTTTCAGTGAAATAGTGAAGCTCTAGGCTTGGGGACGACACCAACTGGTGCGCAACAACCTCCTGGACTCAATGGCGACAATGCGGAGGCCCGAGGATGCTGGCGGCGAGCTCTCATCGGCCGGAGGCGGAGATGAAGACACGGCCCCCGCAGAGAAAGGGCTACGAGCTTCTAGAAGATTCTAGAAGGTGCGCACTGGAATCGTCTTGGCACTAGGAGTGTGGTGCCTAAGACGACGACACCGGAGGATGACGGAGTTGACCGGAATCGAAGCAGCGGTGCTTCACCGCACTCGGGGAAGATGGAGTTGCATGCCATTGTAGAAGAGCCAAAGACAAATTAGTTTTACTAAAATGTTCAGCGAAACCATGCGATCCTAAAGAGCCAAACACTGAGGAAAACGACTCACCGGAACGCCGTAAAGTCTTACGGGTCTTGGCCGCCGTAGTTGAGGATGACGAAATCGTCCCCGACGATTCACTGGACGACAAGGGCGTGGATTTTTTGAAATGGGTGCAGCATCAAGCCTGGATCTCGGTGGCGGGGTTGCGGGTTCAAGGGCGGTGCTGAGGTGAGATCTAGCTCGACTTCCTCTTTCACATCTGGAGTAAAGAATCGGGCAGAGAAGGCGAGAATGGACGACAGAGATTGAAAGAATGGGCTCGAAAGGTAGATGAAGTCTTGGCGATTCTTCACAGATGGACATGTGTGCATGAGGTGGCGAAAGGGTCACCGTGGCACGCATGCATGAATGCTAGCGCGCATGACTTGAGTGGCACCGGTGAAGACAACAGCTTGTGTGGATATCATGGAGATATGCCCATGATCTTAGGATGATGAGACAATTGGCAATGGCGTTGAGGGTTTGTGGAATCACCCTTTTTCGGTGTTGCTCTAGTTCTGTCAAGCCTCTGGCGGTCTGACCGGCCATGGTGGCGGTCAGACCGGCCATGCCTTGAGTGGTTTTTCTGGTTTGGTGGTGGCGGTCAAACCGGCCAGTGGTGGCGGTCGAGCCGGCGGTGGAAGCAAGATGATCGGCTTTGCTCGAGCAATGACCGCCACTTTATGACTTTGCATTTTGGAGTGGGCCAAAAATAGAGGGTGTAGGCAAGTGAGAGGGTTCTTTTGCACTTGGTCCCATAATTTTGGAGCTTCGGTGAAAAGTTCTATTTGATTGAAAATTCCAGAGAGTTTGGATTTCGAGGAGGAAATTTGGCTAAGTCTCGGGACTGGCGGTCAGACCGGTTTTTGACTGGCGGTTAGACCGGTTTTTGGTTGGCGGTCAGACCGTTTTGGGAGCGGTCAGACCGGCCATGGTGGCGGTTTGACAGGTTTTGGCTTGTTTCGTCGTCTCACGTGGCGGCGTTTTGTGGTTGTTAGGTAAAGTTCATGTTTATCAGTGCATATGTGTTGCATGATGCATGTTTTGGCTAACGTGGGTCAAGTTGTGAAGAACTTGTTCCCGGAAACGGTTTGTTGGTCTATTGCTGTGCAGGTGGCTTGCAGGTCTATGACGGTCAACGGCGAGGTGGATCGGGACTAAGCTTGGAGAGCTGAGGTTCAGAACGATCAAGGATGCCGGGTGAGGTCAGAGGACTCAAGCGGGGCGCAGAATGGACATGGATGACCGAACGGGCAGTTCGATGCGACTGGTTGGATCAAGCGGCGTGGGAGTCGTTGCAAGTTCTCAGTGGTGCTGGTAGGATACGGACGAGAGAGACTTGACGACATGGAGCCGTTGATCAACCTACATGTGGCGAAGCACGGGATTGCTTCACGATCTGTGGACTCGGTCTTTTGGAGAAGGATCGAGAATGGGTATTTTGGTAATTTCACTAAATACCACCTTGGTGACCTTTTGGCTAAACCGCGGTGCGAGTGGCGCATGGTGAAGCAGTTTAGGCCAATCGAAGATGATGATGAAGACGGCGCTTTGAGATGCGTGCGTGTGTTAACCCATTTGTGTGTGGGGTCTAATGGGTGCCCTAATGGAATATTCTCTAGGATCTAGCCTCTACTATATAAGGGCTAAGTGCTGGTTGCACTCAGAACCCTTTGGCCATTTGTAACCCTAATTGTGTGTTTTAGGGTTTTGAGGAGAAGAGAGGAGAGGCTAGGGTTTCTAGAGAGTGGATTGATTTGAGTGCTCATATTGTGAGTTTTGTCCTCCTTGAGGGAGTGGCTGTAATCATTCATCTTCTCAAATCAATCCAACGAAGATTGCAACAAGATGAGTTCTTATTTGTTCTTCCTCTCTATTTTGTGATTTTAGGGCTTTCTTCGATCCGCGGGTTTTTGATTGGTTTCTTGTGTAGATCTAGCTTGATGTGACATGTGGGAACCTATCTAGGATCTTTTAGATCATCAATCAACCACGAGTAAGCTTTTGGATCTAAGTTTCATTTTTGCCCGGTTTTGGTGAAGAAAGGGTGATTTTTGGGGGTTTTGCTCTTGAGAGCTTTTGGCTTAATTCTTCCTATGATTGAGAGTGCTAAGATGTATGGGAGACCATCCTTAGCCATCTTGGATTGATTCCTCCCACGAAATCATCTCAATCACCGTTTTCGCATTTGGCTCGGTTTTGAACCCACCTTCGTTCAAACTGAAAAAGATAGGAACTTTGGCATGGATCTCTGAAATCTTTGATTGGAATAGGTTCCTAATATCTTTAAGAAGGTGTGTTTCAAATTTCGTGGAGTTTGGCCTTACGGATCAAAAGTTAAACCGATTTTCGTTTCGGTTTTCGGGTTGTCTGTGCTGATTTTTTGTTCATCGTCGGGCTGGCGGTTAGACCGCCAATATCAGAGGTCAGACTGCCCCATGTAGTGGTCAGACCGCCCATTTGAGAGGTCTGACCGCTAGGCAAAAAATCGACCCACCAATTTCAGAGGTCTGACCGCCCAACTCTCTGTGATTTGAGTTTTTGGGTGTTTTGCTTGGGGTTTTGATTTGGATTCAATACAAGTCTTCCACTGTGCTTGTATATTGATCTTCATAGCTTTTGTAGCTATTGGAGTGAAATTAGTATTGAATTCAATTAAGGTGAAAAAGTGTTTGTGCTCCTATTCACCCCCCTCTAGTCGCCTTTCCGGTCCTACAAGTGGTATCAGAGCCAAGTTTGCTCTTTTATGATCTTAACTGATCTTTGAGCATGGCGACTAGTGTGCCAACTTGTGAGCGCTTCTTTGCATATTATCGTAGTTCTTTTGCCGTTGATGTCCGTCGTGACGAGAGGCTTGAACATACGATTTTTTGGATGTCTATTAAGGAGCAATTCATCTGCGATATTTGTGGCTATCTCTTTCGTTTTGATTGTCCTAGTTTCAGGGATAAGTCATTTTTAGAGCCCGAGGAGAATGAGCCAATTGGCATATGTGCAATAGCCTTTAAGGATGAACATGATGGAGAGCATTTTGAGGATGATAGTGATGACTCTTCCGAGGACGATCCCCTACTCGAGCTAAGCAAGGTGAGCAAAGAAAAACTTGAAAATGTTTTATTTTCATATGATCTTAAACTGGTTGCTCTTGGGAAGAAAGTAAAATTGTTATAAAAAGAGAAGGGTGATTTGTCTCATGAGCTCTCCAAATTGAAAACCTCCATGAATGCTTATGATTCTTTGCTTATAGACATGGAGAATTTGAATAATTCACTTGTATGCCTAAAATCTGAAAATGAATTATTGAAATCAAATGCTTCTATGCCATGTGATTCTTATGTTGCCTTACATCATGAGCTTGATAATGCTAAGTTAGAAATAGGCAATCTTAGTTCTATGGCTAGAAATGATTGTGATTCTTGTGTAGGCATGCTTGCTGAAATTGAGAAGCTTAAATTGACTAATTCCATGCACCTTGAGCAATTAGAAAATGCTAGGGCTGAAATTATTGATATTAAAGTTAGGCCTTGTAGCATGTGCTTTGAATATGAAAAATTACTTAAGGATGGTTTAGTCTCTTGCAAGAATTGTACTTGTCTAGAAACTGAAATTGATGCTTTGAACTGCATGCTTAATTCAAATGCATCATTTATTTCTTGCACATCTTGCATTTCATTGAAGAGCGAGGTTGAGTCTTTACGCGATGATATAAGCGCCAAATCATGTGACTCTTGTATTTGCCTTCACTCCGAAATTGATGTTCTCAAGATTTCTCTTGCTTCTTTGCATTCGGAGTTAAAGTCTTCTTGTGCTAAATGTGAGTCACTTGATGTTGGTTTTTGTGGCATCGCTTTGGATAGCTCTTCTTTGGTGAGTTCGACTCTTTCGGACTCTTCTTGTGTTGTCCAACGGATTTCAAAAGACAAATGTGCTTCTTTCTCAAATGGTACTAAATCTTCAAAAGAGAAGTACCATTGCACATTTTGTAAGAAAAATAGACACACTTTCGAGTTTTGCTTTCGCCGTTTGAAACATGAGCGTCGAGTGCGTCGTCGTACCTCTAGGAACACACATAGTCTTTCTCATGGCATGTGTGGTACTAGTGCTAGTACGAGGACGAGTCATGATGTTGATTCTTCCAGGATTTCTTCTTTGAGCGACAATGGAGCTTTGTCCTCTCGGACCATGTCTACTAGTAGACTGTAACATCCCAATTTTTAGAGCTTTAAAAATCCTTTGAATAGTTAGTAGAGAGAAAATTCACCATTTGGATTTATTTGAATTTAGTTCAAAAGCTTTAACTTGGACTTTAGTAACAAAACAATTTAATATGAATAATTCCAACATGAACAATAGTCAAAACTATTTTATTTGGATTCTATGAGCTTGGATATATTTTATGGAATTTTCTCGAATTTTTCCAAGTTCATTTGCTATTTTCCATTGCTTATTTGAATTTCGCTATTTTCTAAAAAGGAAAAGCTATTTTAAAATCTCCAACAAGCTTGGGCCTAAACCCAAGCCCTTCACTATTCCGCCCGGTATTTGGTACCAACCCTTCCTCGCCGTTGGATCCGTCTTTGGACGCCCAGATCTTGCCTTGCCTCTCTCTCTCACCCTCGCCGCGTGGGCGCCTCCCGTCTCATTGCCAGTGGACCCCACCACCTTCGCCCACGCCGTCTTCGTCTCGCGTTAAATCGCGATAACCGCTTATTGAAGCAGGCAGGCGAAGCTCGCCAACGGCCGCTCCAACCACCCACGACCACGCTGGCGCTGCGCGAGACTCGCGCCCTCCTCCGCACGACCCCGCCCTCTTCCCTCTTCTCGCGACGCGACGCCTACGCCGCAACCGCCGCCACGATCTCAAGACACGACCTCCTCGTCGCCACGCCGCCCTGGTGCCTCCCGGCCCTATAAATGAGACCCCGAGGATCGCCGCAGCCCCCTTTCCAACACCCCTCGCTCAATTCCACCCGAGAACCTTAGCATCGCCGCCAATTCGAGATTTGGGGTTTTCTCGCCGCCGGTGGGATTTCTTCGATTCTTGCTGCCGCTGCCGCCGCCGCCGTTGTCATGAGCACACCATCGGGATCGCCATCGCCGCCTCAACCTCCAAGACCCGTCGCCGACGCCTAGACCTCGCCGGAACCCCCGTCCGACAAAACCCGAGCTGCTTCGCCGCTCCGACCTCGCCGCCGGCCACCACCGTCCACCTCAACCACCCGGAGGTATCTCATCGTGTTCGCGATAACCTCAGCTACATGCCCGTACCACCCATTCCCGGCGACGAGCCGCCGTTCGCCGGTGACCATCGGGTCCAGTGCCGCCGCCGTCGTTGTCGTCCTCGCCGACGTGGACGCCACATCACCTACCACCTCACCCTCCGTGCGTGCGTGTCGACCCACGCAGGCGCCGCGTCGGCGCCGCAGCGCGTGAGTGCGCCACGCCAAAGACTGCTTAAATCCGGTGGCTCGGTGGACTTGGTCCACTGCGGAGCGGGTCACCGACATGTGGGTCCCACATGTCGATTAATCTTTAATTCATTTATTTTCCGGAAAATCCTTCGCGACGTCACCTTGCGCAATAATTAGAATTTCCTTTAGAAAAATAATTCGGGAAATTGTTAAATAATGATTTAGGTTTAAATTTGTAAAATTCATAACTTTTGCATCCAAACTCCAAATTGGGTGTTTCAAATTTCTAAATTCATATAAAATTTAGATCTAGCTAATCAAATCAAATTTTTTTAAATTTGACTTTTGTTTAAATTTAGAAATTCATTTAAAATTCAAGAGATAGGTTAAAACTTGTAAAATTCATATCTTTTGAATCCCAAATCCAAATTAGATTATTTAAATTGCTAAAATCTTAGAAAATTATTGTCTAATTAAATAACATATAATTATGTAATTTGGAGTTCAGTTTAGTTTTAGAATTTAGAATTTATTTAATTTCCAAATTTAGGTTAAAATTTGTAAAATTCATAATAATTGAATCCTAACTCCAAATCCATCCATTCAAATTTCTAAATTCGTCTAAAATCCAGATCTATCTATTGGAGATTTTTAATTATTTTATTGGAGTTATTTGCTTCTGGTTTTTATTTAGTTTTGTTTGTTTGTGTCGTTTGCGAGTAAACTTCGACGCTGCTAGAAGAGTTGAAGAAGAAGGACCTTTCCAAGACCAAGATCAATTCCTAGATCCTTTTCAAGGCAAGCTATGCCCTTGACCATTTTGCTTCCCAGTTTTATAAAAGTATTTTAATTCAAATTATCGCATCTTAATTCAAGTATTTATTTAAAAGCTTTTGGGTGCGAGTTAATTCCAAATTGATATGCCTCCCTTGTGTAATTGTTAAGCCTTGATTCCTTGTCACCCTAGTTGATAATTAGTTGGTAATATTGTAGCACCAACGTGGGTTGGTTAGTTGCGATTAGATTGCTTAGCCATGCCACGACTCACCGGGTCATGTATACCTTTGTTATAAATTGACTAAGTGAATATGAAACTGTGAACAAACTGTGTGCACTATGTGTCTTTGTGGCATATGTTGCACTTAAATCAACCGGTGGTAAAAGATTTTGGACCGAGGCAAGGGGTGGATCTTGTGTGAAAGGGTGGGTGTGTGAACTGTGTGGGTGTGTGAATTATAATGATCTGTGTGTCTATGTGGTTTGGTTAGCTTGTGGAAGTCTTGCCTTGGTCAATTAAGGACCTCACCATGTGCTCTATTGAACTGAAGCTTCTGCACGACCACATGCCTGCTTTTGAGACGGGCCTAGCATAGTAGGATAAGGTATCTCAAATGCTTTGTTATGATTAGTGTTAGCTACACTAATTGTATCTTGTGGGTAAAGTGTACAAACTCGCAGAGTGTAACTTAATCTATTGAATAGCGCGTCATGGTCATGGACAATGCTCGGATTTGACACTAGGGGTAGATCTTCATAAAAGCGTGTGGGAAGGGAGCTATGTGATTAAATCATCTAGCTATGTGAATAACCCGTTAGGTCAGTGTGTGTGTCTTTGTGAAATAACTTATTAAAATTATTATCGTCTATTTGTTTTACCTGCCTTTAATCTATTAATTGTATTTAATTGCAAAAGTTGCATTTATGCAAAAGAGCCACGAATGCCTTCCTTTGTAAAAAGCCAAAGATATATATATTTTGCATCTCGTGGTGTGGCTTTATAGTACGGTGTGTACTCACGCTTGTTTTGACGAATCAAGCGGAGGAGGAGTCTTCACCAAAGATTCGAGGACGAGTACATCGAAGGTGCTCGATCGAAGGTCTTGATCGATCGGTTGCTGTGGCGGACCGATGGGGTGCCACTACCGCTTATGTTTCCGCCGCTTATTTCCTATGTTAGCTCTGCGTGGCTCAATAGTTGTAAACTCGACCTTAAGGTCAAAACCATTATTTGTTAATCAAAGTTAATCGCTTATGTTATTATTCGCTTGTATGGATCGATTGCCATCTTTGTTGACACTGTGTGCACTAGCACGATCCTGGGCTAGTGCTTTAAACACAGAGGGTCTCGAACGTTAATTTTGGGTCTCGACAAAAGTGGTATCGAGCCATCTCGATGTAGGTCTTGACCTTAGTTAGATCGGCCGCCTTTAGAGTGTCCAAATTATTTTCTAAAAGAAAATTAACTTACAAGATTAATGAATTGCTTAACTCCTCTCATATCTCTCTTGACTCATCTATTGCTATAATTTCTTTCCTCTCCCATTGTTTTATCGTGGTTCTTACCTCTTGTCTTTCTTGGCGATGCCTTACCTTGAGACCTTCGGAGATCGCAACGGAGGACTTGTCGCAGAGTCAGGAAGCCGCCGAGACACTTGAGGGTTCGACTGCCCGATGTACCGTGGCAGCGAGTACATAGTCAATGGACGAGATCGAGGTGTGGTCTGCCGCCTGACGGTTTACGCTCGGAGGAACACCAGAGGTAGCCAGCCCTTGGACGTTTCAGTTAGGAGGATCACCTTCACGCAAGGAATCCAGGAGTCGTCACGCTTGGCCATGCTTCGAGTCTGCCACATCTACGCGGAAGAACTGCAGAACACCGTCTTCCGCTACCATCCCAGAGCTGCTTCAGGGGAGCTATCTGCGCACTTTCCGTCTACCAACGGGGAAGGCAATGCCACTGTGGTGCATCTTGCACGGTTCACAGCTGCTCAGGAGGAGTCGCTGGAGATGGCCGCCACCGAGCTGAGGTGCGCCTATCAGGCCTGGGAAGAAGCCGAGGAAAGGATCGCCGTCTTAGAGCAAGCTCTCTACGGTCAACATGAGATCGAAGATGATCAAGAGGAAGATCCAGAAGAAGTTGAAGAGGATCCAGAGGAGATTCCAGAGGATCGGTAGAGCTCAGACACCAGAGGAGCCACCAGACTGCACCCAAAGACACCTACTCCCGCCGCACCGGCCCGGGCATCGAACCAGCCATGAGGATGCCACCACTTGTGGTCTACACCAGCGGAGCGTCGCCGTGGTTTTGGAGGCTTTCTCGAGTAGTCTGTTTAAGTTCCAGTTTAGTCAGGCTTAGCCAGTTTCCCTTTTCAGAGTCGCCCTTTAGGCGGTAGCTTGTGTGCTTAGGTTCGCTTATTTTCCTGTGTGCAAGCATGAGCTGCAAAGGCCCTTAGGCATTTGTTGCATCCATGCTATTAAGCTATTAATGAAGATTATTTCATTCGAAGTTTCTTGAGCTGTGTTTGTTGGGTTTAATCTATTCCCCTGTCTAGTTCTTAACTCACCTCGTGCTCTCTACCTTATCTAACCTATGGAACCTCACCAGATGGTTCAAACTCCCAATCTTGCCGCAAGTGGATCCGGAGCCCAAGGATCAAGGCAATGAGCAAACCTCGTGGGAACAAGTGCCACCCAAGCACCACCCCGACTTGCAGAACTTTGGAGCTTTCATGGCAAAGACAGACGCAGATGATGTACACCATGATGAACCGGATGCGAGCCATGAACAACAACAACAACCACCACCATCATCGGGGAGGAGCCCCATCGCTCATGGTCATCAGGACCATCCAAGTTGGTGAATTCATGAGAACCCGTCCGCCAACTTTCTCTCGACATGTCACGCCAAGAGAGGTCGATGATTGGCCAGCGTGATTGAGAGGAAGCCGCGATCACCCAATGCAGCGATCATGAGAAGGTTTTGTATGCCACCCATCGATGGAGGGCATGGGCTGCCGAGTGGTGGGAAAACTGCGCTGACCCATGGAGCACCGCAGAATATCACTTGGGAAGAATTCACCGCAATTTTCGCCAAGATCATGTACCGAAGGCATTATGGATCAAGAAGGATGAGTTCCGTGCTCTTAAGCAAGGGACTATGTCGATGATCGACTACTGAATAAGTTCTCCCAACTAGCTCGCTATGCTCCAGAGGATGTCGCCCGGCTGTGTCTCGCCAGAGTCGCTTCTTGAAGGGATTGAACTCAGATCGCAAGTCAATCTACTTGCTCACACCTTCCTGCATTTCCGAGTTGATTAACAAGGCGTTGGTCATGGAGGACAAACGCAAAGAAGCTGGAGGACCACCGCAAGCGAGAATGGCTCAAATAGGAAGCCACCACCACAACAAGCAGAGGGCAAGGATAGTGCCACAGTTAGCTTAATCGTTTTTCACCTCGAGTTCTTTCAGACACCGCACCACCTTCAAAGACTCGCCCTTTTGTTGAGAATTCTCAGAATCCGACACCACCAACCCCACCCGAGGAACAACAACCGCAGAATGAACCAAGAGTGTGTTACAATTGCGTCGGCCAGGCATTTTGCTAATCGGTGTCCTCGAAGGAACTATCACTCCATTCGCTTCAACCTTGGAGCAACACCGCCAAGACCGGTCTGAGAACAACCAAGGAGTTTCTCAGGAACCACCAACCAGAGGAACGCCTCGGTCAATGGTCGAGGTCGTGTTAATCACGCCACTCGAAGGAGCTCAGAAGCACCAGACGTTGTTCGGGTAAGTTCCTAGTAAATTCGAAGACTGCCTGCTCGCTTTGATTACGAGCTTCAGATTCGCTTGTTTCGAGTTTTTGCAACTAAGAATAAGTTGGAAGTTATGCTCTTAAGCTTAACTCTGTTAGTCCAATACCTGGAGCAGAGCTAAGTTCTAATGTGGGTTGTTTAGGGCTGTTACTCATAGTGGAGTTGAGTTTCTAGCTAACCTAATTATTCTAGACACCCAAACCATAGATGTCATCCTTGGCATGGATTGGTTAACCAAGCACAAAGCCGTCGGCCGATTGTGGTCAAGAGCCGTTATAATCGAGGATACCAAAGGAAACAAAGTGGAGTTCCTAGCCACCTCGGCGTAATGGGCATTTGATAGTCAATAGCACTCAAGACCGTCGCGTTGGAAGATGTGCGGTCGTCAAGGAATATCCAGATGTGTTCCCGGAAGAATTACCAGAATGCCACCGGATCGTGACATCGAGTTTGTCATCGATCTAGTGCCGAACAACACCCATCTTGAAGAGACCGATCGGATGCCACCGATGAGTTAGTGGAGATGAAGAAACAGATAGAAGAACTTTTAGAGAAAGGCTTTGTGAGGCCTAGTTCGTCGCCATGGGGAGCGCCAGTTTTGTTCGTCAAAAAGAAGGATGGAAGCATGAGAATGTGCATCGACTACCGATCTCTCAATGAAGTCACCATCAAGAATAAGTACCCATTGCCTCGGATAGATGATCTGCTTGATCGATGAAGGGAGCCGGAGTGTTCTCGAAGATTGATCTGCGATCGGGTTATCATCAGTTGAAGATCTGTCCTAAGGATATATCTAAAACCGCTTTCTCAACGCGGTATGGACATTATGAGTTCCTAGTCATGTCCTTTGGTCCGACTAATGCCCCGCCTATTTCATGAACATGATGAATAAGGTATTCATGGAGTATCTGGACAAGTTTGTAGTCGATTCATCGAAGATATTTTGGTTTACTCCAAGTCAAGAAGAGCATGTCAACATTTGAGATTAATTCTAGGGAAGCTCAGGGGAGCATCGGTTGTATGCTAAGTTTAGCAAGTGCGATTTTTGGAAAAAGGAAGTGGATTTTCTTGGTCATGTAATGACAAATTGCAGGAGTAGTGATTGACCCCAATAAAGTTAAAGTCAGACAGCATTGGGAACAACCCAAGACCTGTCACTCGATTCGCAGATTTCTTGGGATTAGCAGGATATTATCGCCGTTTCATTGAAGGATTTTCATCAATTGCTAAACCTCTTACGCAATTGTTGAAGAAAGAGAAAAGTTTACCCGACCTGACTTGTGAAGAAAGTTTTCAAGAATTGAAGAAGCGTTTGACTTCAAATTTCAATCTTGATTCTCGCCAGATATTCGCAAAGATTTTGATATCTATTGTGATGCTTCAGCGTCAAGGATTAGGGTGTGTCCCGATGCAAGAAGGAAGAGCCGCCGCTTATCGCCAAGGCGCTTGAGGCCTCATGAAGAAAATTACCCCACCCATGATCTCGGAATTAGTCAGTAGTGCATGCTTTGAAGATTTGGCGCCATTACCTCATCGGTAATCATTGTGAGGTATACAGATCATAAGAGCTCGAAATATATTTTCACTCGATCCGATCTGAATATGAGACAGAGGAGATGGCTAGAGTTGATAAAGGATTATAATCTTGGAATCCATTACCATCCTGGTAAAGCCAATGTCGCTGCAGATGCTTTGAGCCGTAAGAGCCTTCGCAATGCTTTGGAAGTGAAAGAGCCTTGTTCGTAACTTCAAGAGGAATTCGTGTGAAGCTAGAAGTAGTATCTCAAGGATTCAGAGCAAACTTGGAAGTGGTCTACTTTGGAGAAGCAGATTCAAGCTCGGTAGAAAGACTCGAGTTCTCCGACATCAAGAAGAAGATGATGAAGGGAAGTTCAAGGACTTCACAAAGGATGATCAGATATACTTGTGGATCAATGGACGATTTATGCTCCAGATATTGATGGATTGAGGCGCTAATCTCAAGGAGGCCCATGACTCAAAGTATTCGATTCACCCCGGTAGTACTAAGATGTATCGGGATGTTAAGAATAAGTTTTGGTGGCGAATTTGAAAAGGGACGTCGCCGAGTTCGTTGCCTTGTGCGATGTGTGTCGAAAGTTAAAGCGTAACATCGAAGCAAGCCAGGTTCATTGTAACCCTTGCAGTTCCAGAGTGGAAGTGGGAAGAAATCGAATGGATTTCATTACGGTCTACCCAAGACTCAATCGGGTTACGATTCGATTTGGGTAATAGTGGATCGCTTGACTAAAGTTGCCCATTTCTTACCAATCAAAACCACTTATTCAGAGATCGTCTAGCGAGCTGTACATGTCAAGATTGTCGGTTTGCATGGTGTGCCTAAGAAGATAGTGTCGATCGAGGATCTCAATTCACCTCCGATTTTGGCGAGTTTGCATGAAGCCTTAGGGACTCACTGAATTTCAAGATCGCAGATCATCCCCAAACAGATGGATGATCGAAGGGTTAATCAAATATTGGAGGATATGCCGAGAGCTCACATGCGCTAGCAAATGCTACCCGCTGGGATAAGAGTTTACCATATGCGAAATTCTCGACAACAACAGTTATCAAGCCGCTTTGCAAATGTCACCGCTTGAAGCTTTGTATGGTCAAGCTCTGAGAACCCCATTGAACCGGGTCGAAACAAATTGAACGCATGATCTTTGGTCCGGATATTATTCAAGAAGCGTAAGAGCAAGTGTCCATGATCGAGAGAGGTCAAGATAGCTCGGTCGAGGCGAAGAGTTATGCCGACAATCGCCGCCGTGATCTCGCTTTTGAGCCGAAGATTTTGTGTATCTCCGAGTTACGCCTCGAGGTGTGAAAAGGTTCCATGCCAAAGGGAAACTTGCCCCTCGGTATGTTGGTCCGCTCAAGATTTTGGAACGCCGTGGAGAAGTGGCTTATCGCTTAGAGCCGCCACAGCCGCGCTAGCGAGTACACGATGTCTTTCACGCTCTCGCTTGAAGAAGTGTCTTAGGGTGCCGAAGAACAAGCACCGTTGGAGTCAATTGAACTAAAAGAAGACCTCACCTACAAAGAACAGCCGGTCAAGATTCTGGATGTCGCAGAACATCGGACCAGAAGCAAGACAGTTCGTTTTTGCAAAGTGCAGTGGAGCCACCACTCAGAAGGTGAAGCAACGTGGGAGCGTGAAGAAGAGTTGAAAGCCGAGTTCCCTAGCCTTTTCTCCAGCTAGCCTGAATCTCGGGGATGAGATTCCGTTAAGGGGGGGAGGTTTGTAACATCCCAATTTTTAGAGCTTTAAAAATCCTTTGAATAGTTAGTAGAGAGAAAATTCACCATTTGGATTTATTTGAATTTAGTTCAAAAGATTTAACTTGGACTTTAGTAACAAACAATTTAATATGAATAATTCCAACATGAAGAATAGTCAAAACTATTTTATTTGGATTCTATGAGCTTGGATTTATTTTCTGGAATTTTCTGGAATTTTTCCAAGTTCATTTGCTATTTTCCATTGCTTATTTGAATTTCGCTATTTTCTAAAAAGGAAAAGCTATTTTAAAATCTCCAACAAGACTTGGGCCTAAACCCAAGCCCTTCATTATTCCGCCCAGCTGTGTGCACCAACCCTTCTCGCTGTTGGATCGTCTTTGACGCCCAGATCTTGCTGCTGCCTCTCTCTCCTCGCCGCTGCGTGGGCCGCCTCCCGTCTCGCCGCCAGTGGACCCCACCACCTTCGCCCACGCCGTCTTCGTCTCCTGCTGCGTCGCAAGATAACCGCTTATTGAAGCCGCGGCGAAGCTCGCCAACGGCCGCCCAACCACCCACGACTCACGCGGGCGCTGCGAGACTCGCGCCCTCCTCCGCACGACCCCACGCCTCTTCCCTCTTCTCAAGACGCGACGCTTGCCGCAACCGCCGCCACGATCTCAAGACACGACCTCCTCGCCGCCACGCCTGGTGCCTCCGGCCCTATAAATGAGACCCCGAGGATCGCCGCACCCCTTTCCAACACCCTCGCTCAATTCCACCCGAGAACCTTAGCATCGCCGCCAATTCGAGATTTGGGGTTTTCGCCACGGTGATTTCTTCGATTGCGCTGCCGCCGCCGCTCGTCATGAGCACACCATCGGGATCGCCATCGCCGCCTCTACCTCCAAGACCCGTCGCCGACGCTTAGACCTCACCGAACCCCGTCCGACAAAACCCGAGCCGCCGCCGCCCGCCTCGCCGCCACCACCACCGCCCACCTCAACCACCCGGAGGTATCTCATCGTGTTCGCGATAACCTCGGCTACATGCCCGTACCACCCATTCGGCGAACGAGCCAGTGTCACGGTGACCTTGCATCGAGTGCCGCCGCCGTCGTTGTCGCCTCGCCGACGTGGACGCCACATCACCGCCACCTCACCCTCCGTGCGTGCGTGTCACCACGCAGGCGCAAGCGTCGCGTCGCGCGCTGTGGCGTGCGCACGCCAAAGACTGTTTAAATCCGGTGGCTCGGTGGACTTGGTCCACGTGAGTTAGTCACCGACATGTGGGTCCCACATGTCGATTAATCTTTAATTCATTTATTTTCCGAAAATCCTTCGCTGACGTCACCTTGCGCAATAATTAGAATTTCCTTTAGAAAAATAATTCGGGAAATTGTTAAATAATGATTTAGGTTTAAATTTGTAAAATTCATAACTTTTGCATCCAAACTCCAAATTGGGTGTTTCAAATTTCTAAATTCATATAAAATTTAGATCTAGCTAATCAAATCAAAATTTTTTAAATTTGACTTTTGTTTAAATTTAGAAATTCATTTAAAATTCAAGAGATAGGTTAAAACTTGTAAAATTCATATCTTTTGAATCCCAAATCCAAATTGGATGATTTAAATTGCTAAAATCTTAGAAAATTATTGTCTAATTAAATAACATATAATTATGTAATTTGGAGTTCAGTTTAGTTTTAGAATTTAGAATTTATTTAATTTCCAAATTTAGGTTAAAATTTGTAAAATTCATAATAATTGAATCCTAACTCCAAATCCATCCATTCAAATTTCTAAATTCGTCTAAAATCCAGATCTATCTATTGGAGATTTTTAATTATTTTATTGGAGTTATTTGCTTCTGGTTTTATTTAGTTTTGTTTGTTTGTGTCGCTTTAGTAGACTTTTATTTCTTTGCCGAAGAGTTGAAGAAGAAGGACCTTTCCAAGACCAAGATCAATTCCTAGATCCTTTTCAAGGCAAGCTATGCCCTTGACCATTTTGCTTCCCAGTTTTATAAAAGTATTTTAATTCAAATTATCGCATCTTAATTCAAGTATTTATTTAAAAGCTTTTGGGTGCGAGTTAATTCCAAATTGATATGCCTCCTTGTGTAATTGTTAAGCCTTGATTCCTTGTCACCCTAGTTGATAATTAGTTGGTAATATTGTAGCACCAACGTGGGTTGGTTAGTTGCGTATTAGATTGCTTAGCCATGCCACGACTCACTTGGTCATGTATCTTCTTTGTTATAAATTGACTAAGTGAATATGAAACTGTGAACAAACTGTGTGCACTATGTGTCTTTGTGGCATATGTTGCACTTAAATCAACCGGTGGTAAAAGATTTTGGACCGAGGCAAGGGTGGATCTTGTGTGAAAGGGTGGACTGTGAACTGTGTGGATATGTGAATTATAATGATCTGTGTGTCTATGTGGTTTGGTTAGCTTGTGGAAGTCTTGCCTTAGTCAATTAAGGACCTCACCATGTGCTCTATTGAACTGAGCTTCCTATCGCACCACATGCCTGTTTTGAGACGGGCCTAGCATAGTAGGATAAGGTATCTCAAATGCTTTGTTATGATTAGTGTTAGCTACACTAATTGTATCTTGTGGGTAAAGTGTACAAACTCGCAGAGTGTAACTTAATCTATTGAATAGCGCGTCATGATCATGGACAATGCTCGGGATTTGACACTAGGGTAGATCTTCATAAAAGCTGTGTGGGAAGGGAGCTATGTGATTAAATCATCTAGCTATGTGAAAAACCCGTTAGGTTGTGTGTGTGTCTTTGTGAAATAACTTGTTAAAATTATTATCGTCTATTTGTTTTACATCTTTAATCTATTAATTGTATTTAATTGCAAAAGTTGCATTTATGCAAAAGAGCCCTGAATGCCTTCCTTTGTAAAAAGCCAAAGATATATATATTTTGCATCTCGTGGTGTGGCTTGCAGTACGGTGTGTACTCACGCTTGTTTTGACGAATCAAGCAGAGGAAGAGTCTTCACCAAAGATTCGAGGACGAGTACATCGAAGGTGCCCGATCGAAGGTCTTGATCGATCGGTTGCTGTGGCGGCGCATCGATGGGGTGCCACTACCGCTTATGTTTCGCTGCCGTTTATTTCCTATGTTAGCCCTGCGTGGCTCAATAGTTGTAAACTCGACCTTAAGGTCAAAACCATTATTTGTTAATCAAAGTTAATCGTTTATGTTATTATTCGCTTGTATGGATCGATTGCCATCTTTGTTGACATTGTGTGCACTAGCACGATCCTGGGCTAGTGCTTTAAACACAGAGGGTCCCGAACCTTAATTTTGGGTCTCGACATAGACCTTTACACCATTGCTCATTTTGTGGGAAGAATGGACATCATGTGGATTTCTGTTTTCGGCGTGCAAAACATTTGCGTCGAGCTCATGCTTCTAAGTCTTCTAGTGAGCATTGTCTTTCTTATGACATACACACTAAAGAGCCAAGCACGAGGACTCGCTTTGTTGATGGCTTCTTTGACACCTTTTATAGTGGTGTCGGACAGCACCGTGGACATGGTTTGCATGGTTTTGTTTTTGGTCCACGAGCTGCCCCGAGGCTAGATTTCCGCCGTTTTCCAAGAGGTGGACCTCGTTTTGTTCATCGAG
Source organism: Phyllostachys edulis (assembly GCA_036346405.1). Classification (NCBI taxonomy): domain Eukaryota; kingdom Viridiplantae; phylum Streptophyta; class Magnoliopsida; order Poales; family Poaceae; genus Phyllostachys; species Phyllostachys edulis. Next base: position 6,602,068 of record CM070552.1, read on the forward strand.
GTACACACCTACGGCGAGGTTGTGTGAGTTCTTTTGATGCTTCTGTTGGTTCTCATCATAGTGCTTTCAAGCAAGGCCATTGCCGCTTTTCTAGAGATGGACCTCGTTTTCCTCTTCGAGTTGTCCACTCGCGGCGTGCCTCCAAGAATGAGATTGGATCTTCTTGCATGGACCATCATTTGCATCATGCTAACTCTCACAATGGTTCGACTGCCTCTAGTGGTGGTGTGTCCAAGGTTTGGGTTCCCAAGTATTTGCTCTCTAACCCTTCGGGATCCAAGACTTGGACACCTTGCTTTTCTCATGTGTAGGTACCAAGAACGCGGGTTGGAGAACATGGACTTAAAAGATTATGATCTTTTGCTTCATTACATGATCGAGACACTTGATGGTTCTCCACCCCTTTGATGGCCTCCAAGAGGCATGTGCTTTCATGATTGGTGCTTTCACATGTCTGGTGAGCTATTCTATACCTTCATGCCTTATCTTCATGATTATTCATATTTGGCATGTTGTGCTTATCTTTGTGCTCACTTGTACCATATTGGCATGTGTTATTCCTTGATATCTTTTATCATGCCTTTACCTTGCTTGTATATCCATGTATTATATTGATGTTCATTATTTCCATGGGTGTATAAGCTTGGTCTTGTCTTCATGAGCCTGTGCTATTTGTATATGATTTATCTTGTTCATGTTGATTTTTTGCTGTCTGTATCCACATGCTTACTTGATATCCATGTTAGCATACATCATTCATGATTTGCTCTTAAAATGCTTTATGCTTACATGGTTTTTGTGCCTTACGGTTAATTGTGGATGCATGAGTCTTGCCATAGCTTTCACTAGCATGCTTTATCTATGACTGTATATATGATGTGTGATTTGCTATGTGCTTGTTTGCTTGCTCCTATGCCTTATTGTGGATTAAGGATAGTTTGAGCTTTGTCTTGTCTTGGATAGCATGTGCTGCAATTGATTTGTCTATATTCATGCTCATGTTCTGAACTGTTGATTATATGCTTTAATGAGCTTTGGATCATCTACTGCTATCCTTGTTAGTCGTGTGTCTTGGTACTGTCTTCCCTAGATAATGTTTCATTAACCCGAGATCAAGGCATAGACTTTTTCTGCTCTGTGGTGTAGTCTTTTCAGCTTGAGAAGAAGAACATGTGGTCCAACAAGTGGTCAAAGACTCCAGCTGTTGGTTCTTCTTCATTTGTGCATTCAATGCTGGCTATCACTTCATGGAGACGAAGAAATTTGAGATGAGGATGATGGGTGAGCGCAACTACCTTCAGGAGCTTCAAGAAATGGATCTTCACTCATCATGACTACATCCCACTGCCAAGCAGTGCGACTCAGGTTCGAGCTTCTATACCTTACTTCTGTGTATGGTATCCCTAGTCTACCTTACATAGCATCTGGTTTGTGTCAGGTGTTGGGCTTGTTGTGTTCAGGGTAGATAGGAGGCTCTGTTCTAGCACATGTCCTTTCTAGGCACTCTTCTTATCCCATGTTTTCTAGGATGCACTTCTCTCACAGCCTAGGTCGAGCTTGTCTCTCAATCACTTGTCTTAGCAGGTTTTGAGCTGCCTGCAAGCTTTTTGGTGTTGGTGTTTCGCTCCCTAGCTGTTTGAGTCATTCTCCCTAGAGATCTTATGGAGTAGGAAGCCTTTGTGCTAGTTTTGTGGAGTCCATGGCACAATTGGCAGTTCTCCTCATCAAACCTTTTAGACCCAACAAGGTTTGCCACCTTGAGAAGCGAGCAAGGGATAATTTATCCCTATGGGTTGGTTTGAGGGGGAATTGGTTCTTTTCCGAACTTTCTTTGTTCATCTGAACTTTCCTTGTTCATTTGAATTTTTGTGGATCTTTTCTGATACATTCTTCAAGTGGTATTTTCTTTGGATCTTTTTGATCCGTGTGATCTTTTTAGGCTTTTAAGTCTTTTGTGCATCTCATTGTATCATATTGCATACATATAAAAATCACAAAAAGATGCATTGTAATATAAGCTTTACTACTCATTTTTTAAATTGATGAAGCTTTGCTTATTACCCTCTTGAGCTTTAGTATTTCAATTCTTGCTCAAGATTGTGTTTAGTTTTTTGAATTGCTAGAATTATCATGTTTTTACATGTGCAGCAATGTCTTTGCTAAATGAGCTAGAACTTTTGAAATAACTTCAACTGAAAATTGCAATTTGTGGATCTTTTAGCTAGTTGCACAATTAGTGATCCTTTTGTGACATTGGCCTGTCAAAATTGCTTTGTTAGCTCTAGAATCTAGAATTGAACATCTTTGAGCTTTCAGTTCATTAAAGAATCTAAAATAGCCCTTGTGCAAAATGAAAATGATCTTTTTGTGCGAAAAAAACTGATCTCACCAATTCTTTCTCATGAGACGGCTTGCCATTGTACTAGGCATGAACTCATGGGGAGTTTTGGATGACCTAGATCACTCCTTTAAGCTTTTTGTTGCTTGGGATGATCGCGGCAAGGCTTGAGATCTAGCACATGGCTAAGAATACAAATTGGCAAATTGGTTGAAGCTTAGGAAGAGGTTGTGGATGGCTCCTAGTCCAGGACCTTCTTTACTAAGATAGACCTTTAATCAACTTGAATATTCATTGCAAATGAAAAACAGTTGAAAATTGGGCTTTCGAGGCATTTTGAGCTAAATGCTTCTTTTCAGAACTTTTGTTTCCTAGATGGCCTTTGCTAGCTTCTTGATCTCACATTGACATTATGACATGGCCATTATCACTTTAGGATAACTGTTGTTGAACTTGTTAATTTTGACGCATTTCTTAATTTAATCCAACAACATGTGATATATTGAGCTCATTAGCCTAGCTTTGCTATATATGGCTTAACATGATCTTGCTAGCTTTGTCAGGCTTGATCTGTATTGAGTGATAATAGAAATGCTAGCCTGTTCAATTGAGTAATCTCCAAAGCTTCTTTTACCTAAAAATTAAAAAATCAAAACAAAAATGAAGCCATCCCATTGCATCTCATGCATGCTCTTTCTTTTGCTTCTTCCTTGCTTGTGCATTTGTCATCTCTGGATGAGAGGAAGAGATGATTCCTTGATGAATCCATTGTCAAAGGGGGAGAAGATATAGCGAAAATGTAATGTTAATAAAGAGCTTGTTGGTTATAGGGGAGAAGTTTTGTAAGGGGGAGAAGTTAGGAGCTTTTTGGAGAGAATTGGAGAAATTGAACATTTAAAATTCTCTCTTGAAAAATGATGATCATAGTGAGGGGGGGCATTCATATTGCATTCTTTTGGTCTTATTGCCTTTTCTGAATCTTGAATTGCAAATCTTGAAGTCTCACAATGATCAAAGGTCAAATAGAACAATTGTTCTTTCATATGGACCTTAAGTGAGATTTTTGTCGATTCTCCGAATTGGAAGCTTTCTTGCTTTTTTTCAGTATCTCACTTGCCCATGCTATTTTGAAGCCAACTTGGTCATTTCCATTGCTTTTCTTACTAATGGACCAAGTTATGCCTTTGCGCGAAAACGTCGAGTATTTTAATTTTCAAACCTCAAACTTACATTTTCTGAGAAATTGCCAATGTGTTCATCAAGGGGGAGATTGTGGATATCATGGAGATATGCCCATGATCTTAGGATGATGAGACAATTGGCAATGGCGTTGAGGGTTTGTGGAATCACCCGTTTTGGCGTTGCTCGATTCTGTCAGCCTCTGGTGGTCCGACCGCCATGCCTTGAGTGGTTTTTACGGTTTGGTGGTGGCGGTCAAACCGCCAGGTGGCGGTCGGGCCAGAGTGGAGCGGCCTGACCGGCTTTACTCGAGCCGTCCGACCGCCACTTTATGACTTTGGATTTTGGAGCTGGGCCAAAAATAGAGGGTGTAGGCAAGTGAGAGAGTTCTTCTGCACTTGGTCCCATAATTTTTGGAGCTTCCAGTGAAAAGTTCTATTTGATTGAAAATTCCAGAGAGTTTCGGATTTCCAGGGAGGAAATTTGGCTAAGTCCTGGACTGGCGGTCAGACCGGTTTTTGACTGGCGGTCAGACCGGTTTTTGGTTGGCGGTCAGACCGTTTTGGGAACGGTCAGACCGGCCATGGTGGCGGTTTGACCGGTTTTGGCTTGTTTCATCGTCTCGCGTGGCAGCATTTTGTGGTTGTTAGGTCAATTGTTGCATGATGTGTTGCATGATGCATGTTTTGGCGAACATGGATCAAGTTGTGAAGAACTTGTTCCCGTAAACGGTTTGTTGGTCTATTGTTGTGCGGTGGCTTGCGTGTCTATGACGGTCAACGGCGAGGTGGATCGACTAAGCATGGAGAGCCGAGGTTGAACGATCAAGGATGCCGTGAGGTCGAGAGGACTCAAGCGGGCGCAGAATGGACATGGATGACCGAAGCAGGCGGTTCGGCGATTGGTTAGATCTGCGGCGTGGGAGTCGTTGCAAGTGCTCGATGGGTGCCGGTGGGATCCGGACGGAGAGACTTGATGACATGGAGCCGTTGATCAACCTACACGGTGAAGCATGGGATTGCTTCACGATCTGTGGACTCGGCTTTTGGAGAAGGATCGAGAAGGGTATTTTGGTAATTTCACCAAATACCGCCTTGGTGACTTTGGCTAAATCATGGTCTTGGTCGGCACATGGTGCGCGGTTTAGGACAATCGAAGATGATGATGAAGACGACGCTTTGAGATGCGTGCGTGTGTTAACCCATTTGTGTGTGGGGTCTAATGGGTGCCCTAATGGAATATTCTCTAGGATCTAGCCTCCGCTATATAAGGGCTAAGTGTCAAGTTGCACTCGTAACCCATTGGCCATTTGTAACCCTAATTGTGTGTTTTAGGGTTTTGAGGAGAAGAGAGGAGAGGCTAGGGTTTCTAGAGAGTGGATTGATTTGAGTGCTCATATTGTGAGTTTTGTCCTCCTTAAGGGAGTGGCTGTAATCATTCATCTTCTCAAATCAATCCAAGGAAGATTGCAACAAGATGAATTCTTATTTGTTCTTCCTCTCTATTTTGTGATTTTGGGGGTTTCTTCGATCCGCGGGTTTTTGATTGGTTTCTTGCGTAGATCTAGCTTGCTGTGACATGTGGGAACCTATCTAGGATCATCTAGATCATCCATCAACCACGAGTAAGCTTTTGGATCTAAATTTCGTTTTTGCCCAGTTTTGGTGAAGAAAGGGTGATTTTTGGGGGTTTTGCTCTTGAGAGCTTTTGGCTTAATTCTTCCTGTGATTGAGAGTGCTAAGATGTATGGGAGACCATCCTTAGCCATCTTGGATTGATTCCTCCCACGAAATCATCTCAATCACCGCCAAGATTTGGCTTTCGGCTTTTGAACCCACCTTCGTTCAACCTGAAAAAGATAGGAACTTTGGCATGGATCTCTGCAATATTTGATTGTAATAGGTTCCTAATATCTTTAAGAATGTGTGTTTCAAATTTTGTGGAGTTTGGCTTTACGGATCAAAAGTTAGACCGATTTTTGTTTCGGTTTTCGTTTGTTCTGGCTGATTTTACATTCATCGTTGGGCTAGCGGTCAGACCACCAATATCAGAGGTCAGAACGCCCCATGTAGCGGTCAGACCGCCCATTTGAGAGGTCTGACCGCTAGGCAAAAAATCGACCCACCAATTTGAGAGGTTTGACCGCCCAACTCTCTGTGATTTGAGTTTTTGGGTGTTTTGCTTGGGGTTTTGATTTGGATTCAATACAAGTCTTCCACTGTGCTTGTATATTGATCTTCATAGCTTTTGTAGCTATTGGAGTGAAATTAGTATTGAATTCAATTAAGGTGAAAAAGTGTTTGTGCTCCTATTCACCCCCCTCTAGTCACCTTTCCGGTCATACAGCTTGACAAGCGGGACCCGCCCGTCAGCGAGAGAAGAAAACGGTGCGGCGGTGCGGTCCGAGTCGGACTCGGGTCCGGTGCGAATCAACGCGGTTGAGTCAGGTTCGATTGGACGGTCCAGATGGCTTGGTCAAATCGGATGGACCAAACGAGGTGCAAGGTCGGACGGTCCGAACGGCCCAATCAATCTGGACCGTTGAGCTTAGATCAGATGGTCCAACGAGATACAAGGTTGGACGGTTGGATCGAAATCGAATGGTCCATGAGAAATGTCACATTCGGACGGTCCAAATTGCCTAATTGATCTGGGCGGTTGATCTCAAATCAAACAGTTCAAATCATTTTTGCGTTAGTTGAACCAGATCCGGACGGCTTTGCTCAAATCTGACGGTTGAGGTCAGATCGGACGGTCCGCATGAAAAGTTACGTTCGGACGGTCCGAACAGCTCAATCAGTCTGGGTCGTTGATCTTAAATCGGATGGTCCACGTGAAGGGGTGCGTTCGGACGGTCCGAACGGCTCCAATCAATTTGGGCCGTTGATTTTAAATCGGACGGTCAACACGAGAGGGTTTAGGATTTGAGTTCAGTTGACCGAAAATAAAACTAGTTTGACTGGGCTGTTAAAAATAGCAATAAAATTATAAAAATTATAAAATTTTTTGTGGGTGTTCTAAGGTTCAACTAAGACTTAGGAAAAATAATTTCTTCCACTGATCATAATTAATTTGTCTAAAATAAATTCCTTTTCAAATAGTCTTAGCACTTGGTTAGAATTTTGATTAGGTCAAAATAACTTCTAAAAATTTGGAAAAATTTATATTAATTTGTGATAAATAATCTAGTATTTTTAAAAATTATTTCCAGAGACTTTTATATACACAATGTTCTAGAATCCACTAGGAATTTGAAATCAAGTCAAAAGGTTTGAATTTCAAAGTAAGCTTAAGAGATTCAACAAAAGTTTTAAAACTCTCATACTTTTATACATTTGAAACACAAACCAAAATTTAGGATGTTACACTCAAGACACAACCATTTCAAGGCCGTGTGATCCTCAATGGTATAGGGGCTCAAGAGTCGCTGGCAAAAGATAGGCGGCGTCATCAATAGGCACAAGCTGCAGTAGTAGCAAAGAAGTCTGATTAAAAAAGTTCAGGTGAAGATCACAACCTTTGCGCCAGCTATGGTGATGGTGGGAAGCCCGCCTTAGGGTCCCCAAGATTCATGCTCCACTGCGTGCTGAGGCTAGATGCGAATCGCGAGAACTCCTCCGCGAGGTTCGCGTGGAGAGCCTCCTCGTCACACTCAGCAACAGATGAAGGAGGACCTCCTCCCGCGAGGTGAGGTGAGCGTGATCTCCGGGGTGGCAGTCAATTGGATCAGCCCTCCACTCGAGTGAATACCGTCGCTCGCTGGAGAGAGGTGGTAAAACCACCTCCGGTCCGATCGATGTTCCACCGATTTCGTACACCGAAGCAAGCGTGTATATCGCACCGCGCTTTTGCTAGAAGTTGACATCGCGAAGTTCGTCTGCGTCGGTGCTTTCTTCTTCTTGGTGGCGGCGCTGTCGTGCGATATGCGAATAGGCGCCCTTCTTCGCCGCCCGTCGGAGACGCATAATCCACTTGAAGATGGCTAGCTTCACGTGGGAGTTGGGCGTCAGCTGCACCGACTCCACCCTATACAGATGAAGGACCCACGCGGCCAGCGGCACGTAAGGAATCCGGAGGCTAGCATCGAAGAAGGCGACGAAGATCACGGCTTCGTCCGACCGAGGCGCTGGTACCGTCTCCGCCCCGGGGACTTGCACCTTCTCAAGGCTCTCCAGCTTCCCCTCGTCCACAAGGGCCTGGAGAACCCGCTCTGTCACGATAGATCGTCTGAGGTCACTGGTGTAGACCATGTTGCCACCTCCCTCTTTGTTGCGCTTTGTCACATCAAAGTTCAGGCGGGCGACTGCCGGGGCCCTCGACCAGACACCCACACGGTGCGAAGGAGAAGAGCATCGATGAATCGAGCGCACCGACCAAATGGACCAAGACCGGGAGGGTCCACCATAGACCAAAGATCTGCAGCGTAAGGGAAGGAAAAGCCTCTGCCCCTATAGGCATATGGTATTTTTAGGGTAGACCAGATTCTCATGTACTCGATCGGAAGGCTATAAATAGCCACATCCCATGTAATCGGGATGACTTTTTTAAGACAATTAATGCACACTAACTTGCACCGGTCCTATCTCTCGAGGATTCCCTGGTCCCCTTGTGACGACAGGGTCCTCTTTCTTTTATGTCTGGTCTTTGTTGCTATGACAATACTTATCTCTAGTTCCAGTGGTTTAAGCATCACAGTGTACATAGTACCGTACATGTAAAATATGCTAACACAATATCTCAAAAAAGAAAAAAGGGCTTGGGCCAGGTTAGCTGCCACCGCAGCTCCTCACAATGGCTCACGTCCATGCAGAAATAAGCCCAACTATTCATATGCGTACGCGTACTTATCACGTAGGCCCAGCAAGCTTATGCGCCGTTGATCGGATCGGTTTGATTGGGAATCTCTGGATCGATTCGGTGCGGTTTGATTGGGAATCTCTGGATCGGTTCGGTGCGATTTGATTGGGAATCTCTGCAGGTACGTACTTCACGGCACGGCACGGCGTGGCACAAGAGGAGCCCAGATGAGGTGCGTAACACACATATACGCAGCATAATCATCGTCCATGCTACTGTTGCGTGATATAACTAGCTACCTATTTATTTATGTTTAAATTACCTCCGACAAGAGCACCTGCACGGTGCCAACTATGAACAGATGTGCATCTGGCTTGGTACGCTACCTAAACGGCTAAACCCTGTGTCTGGCCAACGATATTATGAGGAAAAATATGGGCTTTAGTTAGCTTGTTTTGTTTTGTTTTTCGTTTTCCGTCCATCAATTAAAACCAAAACAATTTAATGTGATGAATCTTGATATCAATTAATTTCAAAATTATTTTATTTGAGTTCTTTGTACTTGGAAGTATTTTCTAGATTTTTCGGAGAATTTTTGAGTTCATTTGCTATTTTTAAATTACCTTTTGTTTTTTTTGTGTTTTCTAAAATAGAAAACTAATTAAAAATCACTGGAAGGTTTAGGTAGCGAGCAGCTGACAGGTGGGGCCGAGTACGAACGGAAGAGAGAGAGAGAGAGAGAGAGGGAGAGTGGGCAAATGGCGGACACTGTCACTGCTCGCTACCTAAATCTCGTGGTTCCGCCCAATGATATTACGTGGAAAAATAGGGTTTTAGTTAGTTTGTTTTGTTTTTTCGCTACGCCCATCAATTTTAGGGTATGGCGACATTGAAAATGTGTGTATGTATTTGGTATACAAATAGACAACCACAAAGCTCACCCAAATTGTCTTAACTAGAAATTCTAGATTAAATAAACTAATTATTCTTGTTATATAGCACGTTTTTTGGTGACGAAGAAGAATTGGCAATGTATAGTCTATCTTTTACATATATACCGCCATAAATTTACGACGTGATTGTTTTCTTTAAGATAACAGCAGAAGCTCTGCTATTCTTTCGTTGAAGACGGAAAGGAAACAAGAACAAAAGGTTTAATTTACGGTGCCTAGCTACCGGCAGCTATTGCTAACAAAAAACTTTAGTAGTTATTTGCTAAGATATACTGAAATATTCTTCCTCCGGCGAGTAGACAGCTAGCTTTGTGGCACAGCTTATTATCCACGCGCGATAATATTATTTGCATTTTTATGGCGCCCAAAGTTAAGTTTCTAGATGAGGCATTCAAAAGCCTTTCCACCGAGCATAGGGATGAAGCGTCGTACGCCGATTGACCATGTAATCACCATTTGTTGTCCACAGCCAAATCACATCATCTGGCCTATCTGGTGGTAAAGTGACCTGCTGGAGCACACTGAACAGGTTTACATGATATAATCCAAAATACGGTCTCAGATCGGCGATCTAATGATGTGATTGTTTTGAAGATGACTATTTACCAGCAGCATAGATAGATATATACACCATCTTCTCAGTGAAGGAGATAAAAGCTAGGATGGATTTTTTTTCCCCCGGTGATTCAGAAAGGAATGAAGTGTGGACCAAACAGGTCATTCAATTAGTACCTTCACAGCACTGCTGGTTCCCATCAGAATACAGGAATTGAAAGGGACACTTGTTCGTCAGGGTAGGGATCCCTTTATTTTGTACGATTCATCGCTGCAATCACTGGAATTAACCGCCCCACTGCAAAAGTGCATGATGCAGAATATTTCGGGAGGGCCATCTCATCATTGATCAGTCCCTTTCCTCTTAATTTGCTGCTTCTCTTCAATTTCCCGACTTTCCTCTTAATTTGCTGCCTCTCTTCATTTTTTCCGACAAGCTTAACTCAAACCAAAGGGTCTAAAAACCACTATACAGGGAACATATCTGGTGTTAATAGGTAATTGAGTGCTAAGATGCTAATGTTAATTTTGACCGTTGGATCATGCAGGGTGTTTAATGCAGAGTATTAGAGCTGGGAGCACGTAGAGTGTTTAATACATGTGCATTAATGAAGGCACATTGGAGGTGGGAACATGCAGGGTGATTAAATGGTTTAGAGGTGAGAGCCCACATTAATCTTGACTGTTCAATCTAGATCAAACGGTCAAGATTGCTATTAGTACCTTAGCACTCAATTACCCATTAGCACTAGGTATGTTCCCATATATATATATAAATATATATATATATATATATATATATATATATATATATATATATATATATAAACCACTATACAGGAACATATCTCGTGCTAATGGGCAATTGAGTGCTAAGGTGCTAATGCTAATTTTGACCGTTGGATCATGCAGGGTGTTTAATGCAGAGTATTAGAGCTGGGAGCACGTAGAGTGTTTAATACATGTGCATTAATGAAGGCACATTGGAGGTGGGAACATGTAGGGTGATTAAATGGTTTAGAGGTGGGAGCCCACATTAATCTTGACTGTTCAATCTTGATCAAACGGTCAAGATTGCTATTAGTACCTTAGCACTCAATTACCCATTAGCACTAGGTATGTTCCCATATATATATATATATATATATATATATAGGAGCCCTTTGTTTTTTTGCTATATACCTTTTTTCATATATAAAAGAAGTACATACACAAATTTTGCTATAAAAAGCTTAACTTTGATGAAAATTTTCATGGAACTCACTTTGGAGTATCTTATAATCATTATTGGTATGCTCAAATTGATAAAAGGTATCATCACACGATTTAAGTGTGTGTGTGTGTGTGTGTGTGTGTGTGTGTGTGTGTGTGTGTGTGTGTGTGTGTGTGTGGACTTGGAAGCTTGAAAGGCAAAGTATGCTATATGTGGGACCTCGAACCACTAAATCCGAGACCCTCTGTGTATTTTGAACTAGTCCTATGATCAAGAGCTAGTCCACATGGTGACTATCCATACAACAACATAGCTAAGAAGCGCATAAATTAATATTACTTAGTAGCAAAATGACCTTAGGGTTAAGTTTTACGAGTTTGCCATGCAGGCTTAACGACAAAAGATAAACTTGCAATGAACCAAAACATCTCGTGGAAGGCATCCGACATGCCCACAGCAATCAAGTGGAGAACGATCCTAGCTCACATGGTCTTCAAAATATCCTCCTCGTGAGAACTCTACGGTTCCTCGGTTCTTCATCGGTGATTGATCAACAATGGCAAGAACGCCGTGAGTACTTTAAAGTACTCAAGAAATTGTAGGAAATGTATGCGAATAGTATTCATGCAAGGCTTAACAAGGATAACTTTATGGCTATTTTTGCAGAAAACAGTATTGACAGTAAATACAGTAAATAGATTGGAAAACATAATTCAAAAGATTAAATACATAAATAAACAAGTTCTTTAAAACGACTAGTGAACGCCTCTATTCACCTCCCAACCATCAACCAGATCCAACTACTCAAATCCATCCAAGCCATTCCAATATTTTTGAGAAAATCTACCCTCGTGAAATCACCAAGCAGTGTTCATAACCAGGGACAGTGTTCATAACCGGGGACACGACTATTCGAATAGTTTTATACTCATGAGGTTGTATAACTTGATCCACAAGAGATAACCATCTTATAATGTCAAACATTACATGCTTCCGAAGGCATGCGACTAAGTGATTATCATAAGGCTTTTATAAAGTTCTATTTTGACCCGGTTCTGCTCGCAAAGGATTCGCCATTCTGGGCCCCCTCTTATGCCAATTCAACAACACAAACAGAACCAAATCAAAACATTACTAATTAGTTAGCTAGGTCCACCCCACCCTGGACATGTGGTTGTACATTATACCCCAAATCAATGGCGCACAAAGTTAAGCCCTTAGTGTCTACTCAAAGAGGCAACCACATCTCGAATCATCCCTTTATCGCACGATCATTCACCGCCGAGTAATGAAATCATTTTTGGTTCAACCCCGGCCAAATGGCAACTCTTGCCATGGCACAACAACTTTTAATACTAGTGGCCGCGCCACAATTCCATATTTTATTAAGTCATGTTTAATCATAAGAGTATGTGATCACGAATCCATCGTATAACTAAAGCATGGCTAAGCATAAACGATACCCGAGTTGGTACTAAAATGTGTCCAACTAAAATTAACCTAACCTATGGTGTCCAAGGGTACATGTCAATCACAATTTATCAGGGACGCATGATGGCAATTAGGTAATTTAACTATTTCCCAAAACCATATTTATACAACTAGCCATGCATGTTTATATCAAACATTATAATTTTATAAATTAGGTACGACATGATCAAAGGTCTACGACTTCCCTTTGTTGAAGGGTTGAGATGCTTCGGTCGTCGGGTCCAAGAATTCTTCGGAAACGCCTAAATCTATACGCTTGTAAAAGAGCAAAATAAATATAAAATTCCAGATAAAATCCAAAAATTACTAAACTAGAACCAAAAGAAATTTACTGATTTTATATGAATTTAGAAATTTGAATCACTCGAATCGAGCTCGAACGAAGGAGAATCTGCTCTCAAGTTTGAAAACACATGAAATGATGAAATCAGACTTTCGTATTATTTTTTCAAGGAAATTATTTTATTGTGCCATGCTGACGTCAGCAAGGGAATTAAGATTTCCGGCCGAATTATTTTCTTTAAGGAAAAGAAGGAAATGCCACGTGGCGCTGACTAGGCGGCCACACGGGCAAAAGAGAGGAGGTGGCGAGGTGGTAGCCACGTGGTAATGCCACGTCGGCTTGGGCGGCGGAGGCGCAGGAACCAAAGGTTGCCAGCGAACGAAGGCGCCCCGATGGCTGGCGAGGGTCGCAAATTGAAGAAGGTGATGCGGTGATCCTATTGCACACGGTTGCGGCGGAGGGGCGTGAGGGGATGGTCGACGGCGAGGGAGAGAGCGACGCCGACGTTCTGGTGAAAGCGGCGGCGGCTCCTCGGCGAGTTTTCGGCGTAGATCGAGAGAGCATCACGAAGAACACGATGAGGCAGAGCTCTAAGTGGCGGCGGGAAGGCTTTTGACGGTGGCGCAATCGCGGGCAGAAGGTCGTTTCGGTGACGACGCAAGAGCTCAAAATCCGGCGGCCACATAGGGAGAGGAGCGGGGAGAAGGGGGGATGGAAAGAGGATGAAGAGAGGCGCAAGGTGACGTGGCTAGGGAGGCGAGGGCTTCATCGATGCGGGAGTTGGGCATTGAGGCGACGTGGCGGCCGAGGAAGAAAGTGGAGATGGGCGGCGTGGCTCAAAGTGAGAAAAAGGAGGAGGGAGGAGGGAGAAGAAAAGGGTGGGGGAGTTTTGCCGCTTAAATAGAGGGAAGGGAGGTGAGCGCTGGGAGAGAGGTGAGCGTGGCTTGGGCAAAGCGGTGAGCAGTGCAGAAAGCAGGGTAGTGAGGTGGGCCGAGGCACGGCAAGGAGCGCCTAAGCATGAGGCGGCACAAGGACGGTGGTTCTTGCGCATGGCGAGGTGGCGTGTAGGGAGGGGTGGTGTGACGGCACGGGAAGGAGAAGGTGGCGAGCTGGAGCAAAGTGAGCACTCTGGGAAGAAGGTGGGAGGAGGAGGCTAATCAAGGGCCCGGTTGTTGGCAGAGAGGAGGAGGTGAGGTGGAGCTGGTCGGCGAAGGGAGTGGACCAAGATTCTGCCGGTGCATCAAGGTAGTTAGGATCGCGATCCAAGTCTTAAAGTCTTACGACTTTCATTTAACCCACGACATACTGCCGATCCAAGTCTTATCGCCGATCCGATCCTACTCAAGGTCGGTAGGATCGCGATCCTACTCTTAGAGTCTTACGGTTCTATTTAACCCACGATACTGTCGATCCAAATCTCAATCCGATCCTACTCGAGAGACTTAGGGCAATTTTTTTAGAGGCCGTGCTTTGCTGATATTTTGTTTTAGAGCAAAATTTGTTGATATTAATTTCGAGAACGAAACTATAAATAAACAAGGAGCATGCAAAATATTGTATCGGGTGGTAATGCTAGTACAAATATCTATATTATGGCATGAGCAATCTTGAGCTTGATAATGATAAGCTCTTTTTATTCCTGGAGTATGTCTAGCTACTTTTAAGGAACATGCAAGTGGTAAACCATATAACAATCATACAAACTTATAGTATAGATGTTAAATATGTGTATTTTTACAAATCCGTAGAATCGCCGATTCTACGATTCGATCCTACCGGAGGCAAATCGATCCGACTCGGGATCTCGACTCTGACTACCTTGGGGTGCATGGGAAAAGAAACGGGCCAAGGGAGATTTGGCCCAAAAAGCTAGAAGGGTTTTAAATGCATTTTGATTTACGTAAATACAAGAAAACCAAAAAGACTTTTAGAAAATAGTAAATAAAGTCCTAAAATTCCGAAACATGCATGTAAATTCCTTGAATCATTTTGAACTTAATAAAATTATTTACAACTTAAAGTTGTCCTTTAATTTTGCACATAATTTATTTTTTTCTTTTTGAAGAAAGGAAAAATCCTTTATAAAATCCGTAAAATCCAATAAATTAATTAAAATATTCTTTTTGACTTCAAATACCAGATAACCCAAATAAACCAAACTTTGAATTAATTGAAGTTTGATTTATTCATATTGAACTTTTTTATTTTTTTTCTAAAATTTCAAGTTAAGCTTTAGCAATTCAATAAAATCGAATGGTTATTTTTATTTTAAAAATTTTCAAAAAGAACCTGAAATGGGGATGTTACACTATACTCCCTCTAGTCACAACTCACAAAAGAGTGACATTTTACATATCGATACGGTCCTCAAAATGCAACTTTAACAACTAATTTCTATTGTAATATGTTCATAAACGTAATAAAATTGCAATACTATGAAAGTAATTTTTAGACTTAATCTATACATCGCTTTTTATAAGCCCAACTTGAATATTCAAAAATATATTGTTAGCCAAATTTTAGGAAGTTTGAATTCATGTATCCCAAAACGCCACTCTTTTTGTGGCCGAGGATTAGTCCATTGTTACGTTGGGTGAGAGTTATGAGACAATTTTCTTTGCCATGCAAATTTTATCTTTGATATTCAAAAAATCCTAAATTTTACTTTCATGAAATAGCTAAGAAAATGTAATATAATAACATTTTCCGTATGCATTTTTTTTTAGGAAAATAGCATTATTTTAACACCGTCAATTCAAAACTAGTAATGATCTGACTCACTCAATTGATACTCTTAGTTAAAACAAGGGGTAAGGTGAAAATAAGGATTTAAATTATATATAGTCCATTTTGTAAAAACCTATATATAGCACATCCAACATGATTTTTCATTTTGGTACTGATCCATAAGTTATTGTCTAAGAATATTATCACAACAATATTTTTTAGGCGGGTATCACAATTATATTAGTTCAATCAATCCATGGAATTTCTTTCCTCTAGCAGCACCAATTAGTAGTTATTGAAGGAAAAAACACACACACACAATGGGAATCCCTGGCACCTCAGGAAGCACAAGTTGATGGGAAACAAAGGGTTTGAACTTTTAATTATGCCCAACCAAATCTGCTTATGCAGTGATTGTGATGGGGAGATCTGAAATGGCCTGTGATTTGCTGGGGTCTCTCCAAGGGGGCACTTGTAATGCTGGGGCTCTTCCTCCTTAGTTCCCTTTTCTTTTTAGTGCTTAGTGGGGGCCTTATATCTACTAGAGCTACCTGGGATACAACCCACATCCAGCTAACAATTTCTTTTCCTAAATCAAATGATTCACCCTGCTAGCTGCTCTAGTGACCACTTGATGATGCTCTCATCACATTGAGTTCACATCAAATTAATGATCCATCTTGGACCGTTGATTGATTATCTTTCCTAGATACTTTTGCTCCCTGCTGGATTAATCATTGAAAGAAAGGATGGGCCTGTAAATTAGTCCTGGATGTCCTAAAATTAGCTACTAGTAGGACAGTTCAGCATGGTGCTGCCCAAGTACTGAGGAGTTGTTCATTCTAAAAATATGAGGAGCTGTTCAATTGAAATTTTAAATCACTGAATATATCTGTATTAATTGTAGTAGCTCAAGGAAATCATTACATATCTGGTGGTATGTGTACTTATTAGCAATTATACCACAATAATTGGAGTGCCTAACCTCACAAAATCCACCCTTTTATCGAAAAGATATGGAGTAATTAAATTAAAGCATTTATATTTTGATAACTTTGGCTTTCCTTATATATGAGGAATTAAGTTTCCATTTTCTGGTGTTCTGAATTTGTAGTCGGTAGTACTCTTTTATAATAATTTCCTTCTGTTTTTCCCTTGCATTTTTGTCAGGAGGGAATTGGTTATGTACGCTGCTACCGTTAGAATTGAATTGACCATATTACCCCTTCCCTTCTTCTTCCTCTCAAATCCTCTTCCTCTCAAATCCTCCTCTTCTTCCTAGCTAACCTCACCGGCTATGGAAGCCATCACCGGTTGCCTCTCTCTGCTCCTCCCTCCCCACGCCGTCGCCTTCCTTCCACATGCGCTGCCGCCCTCTCCGACCGGCGCCGCCGCATCCCCGACTGGTGCCATTGCCTCCCCTTCTACGTGGGCCGCCGCCCTCCTCGGCCGGCGCTCCATGTCCCGTCTCTTCTTCGCTCTTCTTCCCCGACCGCGGCCTCCCTGACTGGTGTCATTGCCTCACCTTCTACGTGGGCCGCCGCCCTCCTCGACCGGCGCCTCCATGTCCCGTTTCTTCCTCGCTCTCTTCTTCCCCGACCGTGGCCTCCCCGACAGGCGCCGACGTCTCTCCTTCCACGTGCACTGTTGTCCATCCCCGACCGGCGCCGCCATGTCCTGTCTCTTCCTCGGTCTCTTCTTCCCTGACTGGCACGCCGCCTCTCCTTCCACATGCGCCGCCGCCCCTCCCTGATCGGCGCCGCCGTGTCCTGTCTGTTCCCTGGCATCTTCCCGACTGTGGCCTCCTGCGGGCCGCCGTGTCCCGTCAGCACCATAGCTGCTGCCCTCTCCTCTTCTTCCTATGTGGGGAGCCAATGACCACATTCACCAAAGAGATGGGGAGAGGGGAGGACATGAGGAGAGGAGTAGGAGGAAGAAGGTGAGGGTAAAATCGTCTATAGGGGTATATTCTAAGCATTTTAACTAGCTAGAAGATGGTAAATAATCAATTACATTGAGAATAAGGATATATCCTAGATTGCCAATTAAAGGAGGGTAAATAATCAATTCTCTTTTATCAGCGCGACTTTGGGTTACTCAGGAATCTAGAGGGCCAGGTAGCTATTGAGTGGTGGGGTACAGAGCTTCAGTGAGATCTGATTCTGATTTAACTCTCCAGAGCACCAGGAGCCAATTGGGAACACAAGGTGACCCAGATCCAGTATTGGGACAGCCGAAGGACAAGAGCCAGGAATTCCACAGCCCACACCACCCTACCATGTTTCTTGCTGGCTCCTGAATTGATGCCTGAGAGGGACAGTACGTCACATCCCACTTCTTCCATCTCAATGCAAATGCAAACTATATACACAGAGAGAGAGAGAGTTAACCATTGTAATTTATAAAGCAAAATATTACACTAGTCATATATTCATTCTCTAGTAAAGAGTTAGGGGCTGTTTGGTTGTGCACTCTAGCGACATCCGTCTCGCCAGAGCTCTGCTGGAGGGCTGCCTGCTTTGCTCTAAAAAAGCCGAAGCTCCTCTGCCCAGCAAAGAAGATCGGACTAGACGCCAAAACCAACGCCTGGTCTAGGCAGAGTCTTTTCTTTAGTTTTTTATTTCTTCTTTTTAATTAGACATGCTAAAAACTGAAACTTGTATAAAAAATTTAGATAATCGATGAAATCGATCGCTCATATTTGAATTCTATCTCGTGCATGTATCATCAACCATACACCAAATCTCTAGCTTGCTTCGACTGTGCAAAAAATTATCCGCTTCTGCTATTCTCGACACCACTTTTTCAAGCACGCTCTCATGCCCTAAACCAATTAACAAGCCCTTATACAAAGGGAGGAGTTACAAAAGAACTGTGTCACTGCAGGCAGTAACAAGTACACTGTATTGTTACAACAAGATCAAGCTACAAATAAGTGAAAATATATAGGGTAGTAGAAGAAGAAGAAAACAAACAAGGTCAATGACAGGAGCCTCATCTTCCATCACCAGGTAAGCTAGTCTCTCTGACTGTACACCAGACGTACGCCCTTAGCTGCAGTAAAAAATCCCCTAGGGCTCTCACTTCCCACTGACGAGAGGGCTCCACTTAGACTTATTTCCTTTTTTCTCTCTCTGTGACCTACATAGTATCATCATCTCTCTTCCTACTAATTAACCTAGCAACGTACATATTATCAACACACCGATCGATCTGATCACATCCTAATTAACCACGCAAAGAACAAATTAACAACAAACCAAGGGGATTGGGCTGACTAAAACACCAACAACGATGCAGTATGTGTGCTTCAGTTAGCTTGGGTATTGGCTGGTTGATTGCTCAATTAGAAGACCACGGAGATGCACCTCCTGTGGCACGCCCCGGGCCTCTTGGTGGGCTTGGTCTCCTCCTTCCACACCTGGCCGAGGTCCTTGGCGATGCGCACCGCGTCAGCGGAGGCGCCTTGGAGCCCACGCCGGGTGAAGCCGACGGCGTAGAGCCCCTTCGAGCCGTGGGGGAACGCCGTCTTGGGGTACCCGTCCTTGTTGAAGAAGTCATTGCCCTGAATGAATGAGACATTGATTGATCAGCCCAATGTTTCACATTGCTAATGGAACAGTAGCAGCATTTGGGTGGGTATAGGTATAGTACGAGATGGAATGGAATGTGAATTTACCTGGAGCCATTGGGGCACATTGCTGCGGTAGCCGGTGGCGAGCACTACGGCGTCGATATAGAGTGATTGGCCGTCGGCGAGCTCGGCGGAGCACTTGGTGAAGCGAGCCACGCCGGGGACGACGCTGATGTCGCGGGACTTGATCCTGGCGAGCGCGCCGATGTCCAGCACCGGGGTGCGGCCGTGGGTGTTCTTGAGCTCGAGCGGGCCGACAGCCGGGCGCCGGAGGCCGAACTTGGTGAGGTCGCCGAGGACGAGCCAAGCGAGGAGGATCACGATCTTGTCGACGAGCCAGAGGGGCAGCCACCGCATGAGCAGCACGGCGAGCTCGAAGGTGGACTTGCCGAGCACCTCGCGGGGGAGCACGTGCACGGCGTCGCGCACCACCATGGACGGGAGCGCGCCGTGTTCAAAGAGGTCGAGGGACACCTCCATGCCGGAGTTGCCGCAGCCGACCACGAGCACGCGCTTGCCGCGGTAGGACTCGCCGGACTTGTACTTGCTGACGTGGGTCACCTCGCCGTCGAAGCCCGCGAGGCCTGGGATGTCCGGGACGACGCTTTCTGCATTCTCGCCCGTGGCGACGACGAGCCAGCGGCCAATGTACTCCATCTCGGAGCCGGCCGCCGCGACGCGCACGCGCCACAGGCCGGAGGTCTCGTCGTAGCGCGCAGAGAGGACGGTGTGGTTGAACTCCGGCTTGATGTCGAACTCGGCGGCGTAGCTGTCGAGGTACTCAATGAACTGCTGGCGGGTGGGGTACTCCGGTAGTGCTCCGGGAACGGCATGCGCGGAGCTCGCAGAACTGCTTGGGGAGGTGGAGCTTGAGGCGGTCGTAGGTGCGCTTCTGCCACAGCGCTGCGATACAGTCGGCGCGCTCCAGCACGACGAACGGCACGCCCTGCTCACGGAGGTTGGCGGCCACCGCGAGCCCCGACGGGCCGGCGCCGACGATGATGGGGCTGTTCACCCACACGCAACGCGGGAGAAGTGGCTGTCCATGCGATCTGTGGGGAGAAGCACCATGGTTGCTTGCTTCTTGAGATGATCACTATTTGCAGGTGTTTGTGCTGTGTTTCTAGCAAGTGTTCTTGATGTCGTTGCTGTTTGTTGGTTTTGCAAGTGTTTTGTGTTGGTGGTTTGGGGGTTGGACTTGGGGTGCTTAAATAGGACGACGGGCATGTGAGGGAGAGTGAAGGTTATAGTAGAGAGAGGCTGTGAAGAGAGAGAAAGAGAGGAGGGTGGTGGTGAATGGTGATGATAGAGAAACAATCATAGAACAAATGATATTATAGGATCTAAGCCCATTTTTCTGAATTGGAGTTCTTGTTTTTGTTCGATTTGATTTTTCATTTTATTTTTTTGGAGAGAGAGATTCTAATGAGTGAGGACACATGCCGGGATACCCATGAACATGAGCCACCCGCCCCTTGTCTGCGCGGATTCTCTCGAAGGGGGTTTGCTGGTGCGCCGCGCGGTTATCTGCATTTATTCTGTATTGAGAATCTGTGTTGCCACTGCATGTAAGAATGATCTAATCTGGTCAATTAAGGGAACTAAGAGCATCTACAATAGTTTATTTCTTAGCTTATTACTAAGAGGAGAAAGAATACTTAATCTAATAAAAAAATAAGTTCTTCAACAGATTGTTTCTTGAGCTTGTGTCTAAGACTTTAATTGCTACAAGTGTACATAATTCTTGATGATCAGTAATGAAGTACAACTTTGTAGCCTACATGTTTTGACTCATTTATCATATCAATAATGAAGTCGGGCTGCAAGTGATTCATGGATATTTTGCTTGGAGACAAAGTGAGATCCACAAAACACGCTTTTTAGTAACAAGTAAGTCTGCAATAGAGTATTTGGTTGTTTCTTGTGTCTTGGTATTAACAATTTGCTAGTTTCTTTATCTAGAAACAACTTCACCTTCTCTTATCATCTTCTTTTTTCTACATCACCTAAATGCTGATGTGGCAACTCCTTAGTAACAAATGATATAGACTGTTGTAGATGCTCTAAGCACACTAACTAACGGCGTTAGTTATTAATTTGTTACTAGTACTGCCATCTACATTTGGAGCAAGGTGGAGTTCATTTTCTTTCATCAATGGATGTACTTACTGAAAAAAAAAATTACGCCGGCTAAGCAAATTCTCCACCAAATTTGGCTGGAAAACTGATGTACATTTTAATTTCCTATGATGAGAAATGCTGGTGATAAAATGCAAGGACATTTCTTTTTGTGGGCAAAGGTGAGCACTTTTGTTATACCTAGCAACAATTAATATATATTGTAGAGGGTGTATAACTGCAAGATGATTTGAGCTTTGAACTTTCTTGTGATAGCATATTGAACTTGATGTTTTTTTCTTCTATTTCATGAGAGGTTTACAATATTCAATTTTTGGTTTACTTTAAATTTATTGGCAATAGTGCGAATAATGCTTCATAAAATAAGTATGACAAGGTTTTTGTGCCAACCCACTACAAAGGTATCATGTTCCACTACTACGTAAAATGTTATCACAGAGCGGTTCTAATGTTATCACAGACGTTTTTTGAACCACCGACTTTATGTGTCTGTGATGATATGATGTTATCACGCATTTTTTGAACCATCTCGAAAAAACTATTACAAACGATTTCAATAAGAACCGTCTGTGATAATTATCACGCAGCGGTTCTTGTTCGTAACCGCCTTGTAAGAATCAGTATTTAACTCGTAATACTTAACCATCCCATTGGTCCTAGCATTATAAATCAAATATCTCGACTCTCGGTGTAACATGTACCTCCCAGAGCGTACACATACACCTCCTAAAACCATGCATCAATTCCATACAAGAATATGGTACAAGTCTCCAATTTTACAACACGTAAAGACATGCACATAATAGAGTTATTTCAAAAGGGCCGACCGCTAAAATGACAAGTAAATAACTAAAGTAGTAGCGAAGCGTAATCCATAAGATGGCGATAAACAAAAGCCACCGACGGTTCTTATCCACAAGGCAACCGACCGCCGCCAAGATAGTCGCCTGCATAAAGTCGGTTCACAATAGTTGATCCCTTGGGGATCAACCTCCTCTGCAACAATTAGACAATGCAGTTGAGTACAAAAACGTACTCGCAAGACTTACAGATAACAAACCTATACATAGCTACATGCAAGCTGAATCAAAGGAGAAGGCCATAGGGTTCATTTAACGCATAAAGCAATTTTTCATTTGCAATAGTGTAATAGATTGAAGGCAATTTAATAAATCTATTTTTATTTGTTTAAATAACAGCAAGACAACAATTATAAGCATAAATAACATCATAGATGTGACTTCCAAACAGCCACCACTTACATAGCACTAATTACCCATCCGCACTCATTCAATTCAAGTTTTATCAAAAAGTTGAGTCTAACTCTTGTAGAGACCTAACCAAGCGTGTCCATAACCTAGGACGAGGCTATTCAATAGATCAAACCTCTGTGGGTGTACCAATGTACTCACATGATAGACCCGCCTTTTTGCCATGCAATAGAGCACACTTCCATAGGTATGTCGGTAAGGCTAAGTCCTACGAGACATTTCTAATATTTTGTATTAACTACGAAGTCGCCTGTATGGATGGAAACCCATATGTTGTGTGAGTCATCGGCCTTAGAAAAGTACCGATACTCCGGTGTGGAGAACCTAGACAGAACCCACCCCCGCACACCCAACAACAATAACACATTTCTTTTTACACACAACACACAACCCACCTCCGCGACTCTGAGCTAACACACGCCAAAGTACTAAGTCAAGAGAGGTCCCATATCCCTCTCATGTGGTTAGCATAAAAGTGCTTGGGTCAAGGTCCAAGATGATCGGTCCTTGTTGACTTAGGCATACAACCACACACCCGATAACTGCACCATCAACCATATGCCCAAGTGCAAAACATTTTGCTTTCAGTTTTAGTTTTTTTTTCCAAATACAATACATACATGAGTATTCTGAATCAAATATTTAAAGTGATGTTGTAATGACCATCGCCAAGCGATGATCCCTAAGCTACCGTTCTAAGCATTGCTAACCGACAACAACTCAGATACTAGATATATAAATGATTAGAGCCCATCCATCGAGCTCCATATCATTCATAAGACTAAAACATAGGCTCAGTGGAAATGAGAAACATTAACCTACAGATTATGCATCTTTTCGATTAACTATCGCTAACGAGAAATTAATCATCAACATAGCATGCATACATACATTTGCTTACAAGATAATACATTTGAAACATAATAGGATCAACATGCATCAAAGGAAAAACTACTTGCCTTACTGGAGATAACTTTCATCAAGCAGAGGATCACTCTCAGATTCAATAGAATCGGTGGAACCTGTCGAAAGATTCGAGAAGAAACAATAATAACGAATAACACCGAAAATACTAAACAATTTAACATCATCCAAAAATCATGAAATTTACACAGAATATAGAGCATGAATTTAAATGAATTTATGAACAAAAATCAATCAATTTGGATATTCTATGCAAAA